>MU778398.1:47837-130438 GCA_026770625.1 Nicotiana glauca
TTTTTCTCAGACGGTCTACAAAGTGTCTAATTGGCACATATGTGATTTAGTTGAAGGGTCTGATAAGAACAACTCTATGTTTAAGTGCCCAAGTGACAAAAAAGGCCAAGTTTAAGGGCCCAGTTATGTATTTGGCCAATAAATAAATACACGAAAAGGACCCAACTTCCTTGTTTGTAAGAAAAGGATAAATAGGAGGTGAGGTACAATTAGAGGGATTGTGTAACCTCTAAGTTAGTGTCACGATCCCAGTTCGTCCTCCGTGAATATGTTGTGATAACATCTAGTTCCTATAACTAGGTAAGCCTAATAATACGGAACAACAACATAACTTGCGGAATAAATTATTTAAAAATGAACAATTAAAAGAAAACTGTATAAAATATGCCGCTCGGCATATATTACTCTATAATGCGGAAGTCTACAATATCACCCCAAAACCCAAAAACTCACGGGAACACAGACTAACGGAAAGTAAATACATAGCTCTAACTCCAGAATGTCTAAAATAAACAGTACGAAAAGGAGAAAGCTAACTACTAAAGCTAGAATAAGAAAGAGACTCCAGGTCTGCGGACGAGGCAGATGTACCTCGAAATCTCTGCTAGATCTCTCCGCCTCGAGGATGATACGCCTGGGCAGAGCTACCTGGATCTGCATATGAAAAACATGCACAGAAAAGGTATGAGTACACCACAACGATAGTCAGTAAGTGTCAAGCCTAACTTCGGTTGGGTAGTGACGAGGAAGGTCATGGCCCTACTGAGATAAACATAATATATGATAAGACAAGGAAAAACAGTATAGATAAAGTCTACAGCGAGAATCTGAATAATATAAATGAGGGAAACAGTAATAGGAAGCAGAACAAATCAATATAAGGAATGCTACTCACAATAGGAAATAATAGCCGGGGATCTCTTGGTATCCCTAAAATATACACGAGGGATCTCTTGGTATCCCGAGGATCTCTTGGTATCCTCAAAATATACACGAGGGATCTCATGGTATCCCGAGGATTCTCTTGGTATCCTCAAAACTTACATTTACAGGTGCCAGGGATCTCTTGGTATCCCGCATCTCAGTCTAGAACATAACAAGTACAGGGGGATCTCCCGGGATGCCATCCCGTAGTCCCAATTTTAAAACACACAATAACAGCCCAAAATATTAGGATAAATGCTAACTCAGAACAAGTAATAGAAAATTATAGCCTAACATGCTTCACGTAGTACGACCAAGACAGTTTAAGCACTTAAGCAAATAAGTCAAATAAACATGCTTCTCTAAACTAGCATAGGATAAGCTTGCAATTCAAAATAAACAGATAAGATAGAAAAACTCAATTTAAATACTTCAAGTAAAAATGGATTTCCAATAATTAGCTCAAGTAACACACTCGTCACCTCACGTACGAGGCTTTCAAATATCAAATATCATGTCCTAAAGGGAAGAGGTCCCCCATACAAGGTTAGACAAGCCACTTACATCGAACCGGCACAAAAATCAACTAGAAACCACGCCTTTGCCACGAGTATCTGACTCCAAATGGTCCAAATCTATTCAATTCAATTACATATCGTAAATAACAGCTCAAGCAACGATTCTACTATTTAATTCAAAGTGAAAACGCAAATTTAGGTAAAATAACCAAAACGCCCCTCAGGCCAACGTCTCGGAAACGGATAATTTTTATATTTTCAGAACCCTCGTACTCTCATGAGTCTGTACATAACAAGAACACTTAAATCGGAGTCTAAATGACCTCTCAAATTCTCAATTAAAGGTCTAAGAACTTTTCCCCCAATTTCTACCAAAATTTCGAAATTAAATGTTGAAATTAACTAAAGATTGATGGAATGTAACTAGAAAGGATCAAAGAAATGTTACCCAATGATTTTCTCTTCAAAACCCTCTCCAAATCGCCCTCTCCCGATTTCTAATTTGATTTTCCAACTTTTGAAACTAAACCCTCGAATTTGTTGTTTCATTACAGTGATTTCTGCTTCTGCGGTCAAGGGCCGCTTCTGCGAAAACTATGCCGCTTGTGAAATTCCATTTAAAAATCTAAAATTCCGCTTCTGCGGTTCTAGTGTCGCAGATGCAACTCTGCTTCTGCGGATTTTCAACCGCTTCTGCGGTTCTATCAAAAACCCATAGTTTCGCTTCTACGGTTATTATCTCGCAAATGCGAGTCCGCTTCTGCGGAATTTCCTCCGCATTTGCGGATCCTGAAGATTATGCCCGAACCCGCTTTTGCGATGCCAAGGCCGCTTCTGCGGTTCCCAAGTTGCAGAAGCGAAAATACCAGAAGTAGTAAAAACTGCTATCTCCCAACTTCCAAAATTCATCCGTCGACCATCCGAAATCATCCCGAGGCCCCCGGGACCTCAACCAAAAGCACCAATAACACCTAATAACTCATTAAAATTTGTACCAACCCTTAAACCACCTAAAATAACGTCGAAAACTCGAATAAATCAAGGATTTAAGCCTAAGAACTTTCAATTTCATCAAAATACACTTGCAATAAAAAACCTCACCAAAACACGTCCAAATGACCTGGAATTTTGTACACATGTCCCAAATAATATGACGGAGGTACTGCAACTTCTAGAATTCCATTCCGACCCTCGGACAAAAAACTCACTATCGGAACGGAAACTTCAAAAATTCAAATTTCGGTATTTCAAGCCTAAATTAGCTACGGACCTCCAAAATACATTCTAAACACGCTTCCAACACGAAATCACCTAACGGAGCTAATGGAACCATCGAATTTCCATTACGAGGCCGTCTTCACACTGTTCCGACTCTTAAGCTCTCATTCAGGGACTAAGTATCCCAAAACTCTCGAAAACCCAACACCGAATGTCTCGGCACACCAAAATAGCAGAAATGAACTTAGGGAAAAAATTAATAAGGGATCGGGGCGTTAATTCTTAAGACGATCGGCCAGGTCATCACTTCCTCCTACACTTAAACATTCGTTCATCCTCGAACGAGCATAGAGAACATACCTGAAGTGGTAAAAAGATGAGGGTAACTGCTGCGCATATCCTGCTCGGTCTCCCAGGTCGCCTCCTTTGCCGGCTAACCCCGCCACTGAACCTTTACTGAAGCAATGTTCTTTGACCTCAACTTTCTGATCTGCCAGTCCAATATAGCCATTGGCTCCTCAACATCAGATAAATCCTTGTCCAACTGGATTGAACTGAAATCCAATACGTGCGACGGGTCACCGTGATATCTCCGGAGCATCGAAACATGAAATACTGGATGAACCCCGGCCAAACTGGGAGGAAAGGCAAGCTCATAAGCAACCTCCCCAACTCGCCTCAAAATCTCAAAAGGGCCAATAAACCTCGGACTCAACTTCCCTTTTTTCCCAAACCTCATAACGCCTTTCATAGGCAAAACCCGAAGTAGAACCCGCTCACCAACCATATATGAAACATCACGAACCTTCCTGTCCGCGTAGCTCTTCTGTCTGGACTGGGCTGTACGGAGTCTATCCTGAATCACCTTAACCTTCTCTAATTCATCCTGAACCAACTCTATGCCCAATAGCCTGGCCTTACCCGGCTCAAACCAACCCACCGGAGATCTACACCTCCTACCACATAAAGCCTCATACGGCACCATCTGAATGATGGACTGAGAACTGTTGTTGTAAGAAAACTCCGCCAATGGTAAGAACTGATCCCATGACCTTCCAAACTCAGTCACATACGCATGGAGCATATCCTCAAGAATCTGGATGGTGCGCTCGGACTGTCCGTCCGCTTGGGGGTGAAATGCTGTGCTCAACTCCACCCGAGTACCTAACTCCTGCTTCACGACTCTCCAGAACCGCGATGTAAACTGAGTAACTCTGTCTGAAATAATAGAGACTGGAATACCATGCAGGCGAATGATCTCCTGGATATAAATCTCTGCCAACCGCTTCGATGAATTAGTGGTACACACAAGAATGAAATGAGCGGACTTGGTTAGCCGATCCACAATCACCCAAATGGCATAAAACTTCTTCAAGGTCTGTGGTAGTTCAGATACAAAATCCATGGTGATGCGCTCCCATTTTCACTCCGGAATTGCTATCTGCTGACGCTGGTGCTCATACTTCACCTGCTGGCAGTTAAGGCATCTAGACACATAACCAACTATATCTTTCTTCATCCGCCTCCACCAATAGTGCTGCCTCAAGTCCTGATACATCTTCGCGACACTCGGGTGGATGGAATACCGCAAACTATGGGCCTCTGCTAAAATTAACTCTCGAAGCTCATCAACATTGGGCACACAAATCCGGCCCTGCATCCTCAATACCCCGTCATCTCCGATGGTCACATATCTGGCATCTCCACGCTGGACCTTGTCCTTAAGGACAAGCAAATAAGGGTCTTCATACTGCTGTTCCCTGATACAATCAAATAAGGAAGACCAGGAAACCACACAAGCTAGAACCCGACTGGGCTCCGAAAGATCCAAACTCACAAACTGGGTGGCTAAGGCCTGCACATCCATCGCCATAGGCCTCTCTGAAGCTGGTAAATATGCCCAACTCCCCAAACTCTCCGCCCGGTGACTCAAGGCATCCTCACCACATTGGTCTTGCCCGGGTGATACAGAATAGTAATATCATAATCCTTCAGCAATTCTAACCATCTCCTCTGACGCATATTTAGATCCTTTTCTTGAACAAGTGCTGTAAACTCCGATGGTCAGTATAGATCTCACAAGGCACACCGTATAAATAATGATGCCAGATCTTTAAGGCATGAACAATAGCAGCTAGCTCAAGGTCGTGGACAGGGTAATTCTTCTCTTGTATCTTCAACTGTATGGACGCGTAGGCAATCACCCTACCGTCTTACATCAACACCGCTCTGAGGCCAACTCTCGAGGCATCACAATAGACAGTATAAGACCCCGAACCGGTAGGCAACATCAAAATTGGGGTTGTAGTCAAACCTGTCTTGAGCTTCTGAGCGCTCGCCTCACACTCCTCTGTCCAATGAAATGGGGTACCCTTCTGGGTCAATCTAGTCATAGGGGCCGCAATCGATGAAAATCCCTCCACAAATCGACGGTAGTAGCCCGCCAAACCAAGGAAACTGCGAATCTCTGTAGCTGAGAACGGCCTGGGACAACTCTACACGGCCTCTATCTTCCTCGTATCCACCCGAATGCCCTCACTCAAAACCACGTGGCCTAAGAATGCCACCAAACTCAACCAAAACTCACATTTTGAGAACTTTGCATATAACTTCTTCTCTCTCAAGGTCTGAAGCACTGTCCTCAGGTGCTGCTCATGATCTTCCTGACTCACTGTGCATCAAATGCATAAAAGCTGCTGGGACATTGGTCAGCCCAAAAGACAATAACAAGGAACTCGTAATGGCCATACCGAGTCCTGAAGGCAGTCTTCGGGATGTCTGGCTCCCGAATCTTCAACTGATTTTAACTGAGCGCAAGTCAATCTTAGAAAACACATGTGCGCCCTGAAGCTGGTCAAATAGATCCTTAATAGGAGGCAAGGGATAACGGTTCTTCACTGTAACCTTGTTCAACTAGCGATAATCAATACACATACACATGGAACCATCCTTTTTCTTCACAAACAAGATAGGATCACCCCACGGTGAAACACTAGGACGAATAAAGCCCTTATTAAGCAATTCCTGTAGCTGATCCTTCAAATACTTCAACTCAGGAGGATCCATATGGTACGGAGGAATGGAAATGGGCTGAGTGCCCGACAATAGATCAATGCCAAAATCAATGTCTCTATTGGGTATCATGCCCGAGAGATTAGCTGGAAACACATCGGGATAATCTCGTACTACTGGGACTGAATCAACAGAAAGGGTATCAGTACTAATATCTCTCACATAAGGTAAATACGCGGTACACCCCTTCTCAACCATACGCTAAGCTTTAAGAAAGGAGATAACTCTACTAGGAATGTGATCTAAAGTACCACTCCACTCAGCACGCGGAATACCTGGCATAGCTAGCGTCATGATCTTGGCGTGACAATCAAGAATAGCAAAATGGGGTGACAACCAGTCCATGCCCAAGATAATATCAAAGTCAACCATACTGAGTAACAATAAATCCACTATGGTCTCAAAACCACGAATAGTAACCAGACATGACCGATAAATATGGTCCACAATAAGAGAATCCCCCACAAGAGTAGAAACATAAACGGGGGCACTCAAAGAATCCTGAGGCACACCCAAATGCGGAACAAAGTAAGAAGACACATAAGAATAAGTAGAGCCCGGATGAAATAGAACCGATGCCTCTCTGTGACAAACTAGTATAATACCTATAATGACGGAGTCAGAGGAAATAACCTCGGTACGAGCAGGAATAGCATAATATCTGGCCCGGCCCCTCTCTCGAGGGCAGCCTCTATCTCCCTAACCTTCGCCCCTAGCCGGCTGGGCAGGTGGGGTAGCAGCTGGAGCTGTGATCTTGGCCTAAGAACCCTGTCGAGCACGCTGTGGCTGAGAAGTCTGTGGGGGCGCACCCTCGCAAGTCTAGGGCAATCCTTCACCACATGACAGGTGTCACCACACTCAAAACAAGCTCTGGGAGGGTGCGATGGTTGTGACTGGCTCGAGCCAGATCTGCTGGACTGACCTTTGAAAGCACCCCGCGCAGGAGGTGTGCTAGAAACTGGAGGTGCATAGTAAGGCTCCTGAGGTATAGGTGGAGATAGAGCACTACTGGCTGCTGGAAAAGCTAAATGAATGGGGTGACCTATATAACCCCTACCATGACGACCTGCTACTGGGGTACGGGTACCAGAGTAGTGGCCCAACTCTCGAGACCTCTTGGCCTCCCTCTCCACTCGCTCCCTGCCGAGCATACCTTTGATCCTCCTAGAAATGATCACTACTTGCTGGTACATGTTGTTTATGTACTCATGCTATACTTCTGTACTTAAATGTACAGGATTTGAGGCAAGTGGATCCGAACATCATTCTAGTGCATATCAGTGAGTGCATTTAGGACTTCTACGGTGAGCTGCATTCCCTTCTGGCTAATCCGCAGCCGAAGAAGTCTTCCTTGTATTTTTTTTTATTGTTTGTGTCTATCCTGATTTAGACAATAGGATAGGGTATTATTCTTTTGTGCATATTCTACTAGTTGCCCGTAGCTTGTGACGCCAGGTTCTGGCACACACAATAGTAGACGTTATTGTGGGTTGTATAACTGTCTTTACATTTCATTGATCTTTACTGGTTTATAACTTTAAATTGGGAAAAATCTTTTATAATGGTTTTTGGCAAAGGTAAAAGGAGAATTTAATTATACTTCCGCATTGGCTAGCCTGACAAATGATGTCGGGCGCCATCATGATCTATTATGGAAAATGGGTCGTGACAGGCAACAAACTTACCTACTAGTGATATAAATACCAGTGAAACCACTAAGAGAAGGGTAAAGGGAGGGCTGCTGAGGTGGAAAAGTCTACTGAGGATGAAAGGGAGTTCTACAACTTTCATCTAACCACGGATTCAGATTGTGATGAATTTGATAGTAATTTTGAGAGTGGTGATGCTAAATATGAGGGTGTTTCTGCTAATGAGGATACATATGAGTCACTTTATGATGCTGATGAGGATGTTGTTGGAGAGACAAGTGACATAAAAGCTAACCTTGTTGCTGCTAGATACACCAAAGTAAATTATAATAGCTGGAAAAAGAGATCTAGTAATGTTAATATAGATGAGCTACCTTGTGGCCCAATAGGCATTGGACCTGGATTTGAAGACATTTAAAAGGATGACCACGTCCAATTCACACTCAAATAACAAGTATGAAATGGTTGTTGCATTAATAAAATACAACGTGAGTCAGGGTCGAATTTTACAAGGACTTTAGATCGGTATTTATGGTAGATACTCAAGAAGGGAATGTGAAATAACTAAATTAGACTTTCAAACACAATGGGTAATTATTATCTAATTTAACAGCTAAGAAATTAAACTAAATAGTATCAATTAGAGAATAAAATACTTTTGGTGTTTTAATCAATTAAGGGAAAAATCTAGGGATGTAACCTTCACCTAGGTGTAAAATCTAATGGATGTGAGCACGTGATTTTTTGCCCTACGAGAATTGCTCCCAAAAATTCAAAATAAAATAATTTTTGTGTTGTTTGCTATTTTGTGGATTTTTTTTGGTATTTTCTTTTATTGTGTGCATTTGTTTGGGCATGTTTATTTATTTACCTAATGAAAAATAGAAAAAATATATTACAATTACATTTAGGATTTAATTATATATTTTTGGAATTAATTAAATAATAATTTATTTTACGAGAACGAAAAATTATAAAAAATAATGTACTTTGCGTTTTTAGCATTTAATGTAAAAATGTTTGATGTTATTTTAAATTAGTATTTAATTATGTGTGATAATTGTTAATAGAAATTAATTAGCATTTTTGATAAGTTAATTTGGTTTTATAATTTAATTTAGCATTTTTAGGATTTTAATTTTGGAAAAGAAATGTGAAAGAAATTAATAAAACAAAGAAAATTAGGAAACTGGGCCATCTTAATTCGAAAATCCTAAGCCCAATACCCGCCCCAATCCAGTCCACCTACGGCCACTCCAAAACGACGCCGTTTGGGCATTATGAATCTGGACCGTCGATCTCATGCGATCAAACGGTTCAGTCCATCCCTAGAATTATCCAAACGATGCCGTTTCAGTTCTTTTAATCTGGACCGTAGAATTAGTTTGATCCAATGATCACGAATCTCCCTCACAACACGACCCGTTCACCCCAATAACCGATCCAGCTCCGTTACCACCCCAACGACACCGTTTCTATTCAATGAAGTGATCCAAACCGTTGATCTCATCAGATCTAACGGTTTGGATTCACTTACACCTCCAATATATAACTTTAAACCTTACCCCATCCCCCCAAGCCAAACCCCCCCTGCCCTCTCCGTCTCTAACCTCAGAGACCAAGCAAACCCTCCGCCTCATACCACCGCACACCGTCGACCGGAAATCGTCTCCGCCGGCGGCAGTCGCCCAATCACCCTGAAAATTACACCATAGGACCCTCTTGACCTCCCCATCCCAAATCTCTGATCAGTTACCCTCGAATCACCCTTGGATGCTTCGAATATTCGATCAAAGAATCGACCGTGGGTTATAGTTCATCCAATTGACCCCAAACTAACACCAAATGATCACCCAACCTCCCTCGTCCTATACCCGACATAATTTTCCTTCGAATCTTTCTAGAACCCCTCGAATTTTAGATTGAATGGACGAACCCTAAAAAATCAAACTCCAGGGTTAATACAAATTTGAAAAATTGAGGTCGTAATCGACCTTTGTCATGTGTTCTCAGTCGAGAACACTCGATTAAGGTTCATTTCGATCTCAAATCCTAAATGGAAGTTCGAATTCAAGTTAGGGTGCCAAGATTGATTCCCAATTTATCCGGTGAGTTCTTGTTATTTGTCATTTGTTTTTATGTTTGTGTTTCAGTGTTATTCCAATTACTGTCTTCCTCTACTCTTTTCTTTTATGTATTTGGTTCAGAATGATTGGATTGGCCGAATTTTTTCTTCATTATGTGTCAATTTGTACATATATGAATTCTGTTCCACACCTCTTTCGTTTTGGATTAATTCAAGGTTTAACTCATTCCGTGTGTAAATCTTTCATTTCAACCTAATTGCTGTTTTGATTAGTGAATCCTTCATCCTTGTTTCAACTCTGTTCGATTTGGTTTGGGTTTGAGTTCGAACTATTATTGAATTTGACGATTTGAAGCATAATAGTGTTTTGTTGAGTTTGATGTTTGGTATTAATGTGAATTTGGTTTAGATTCAGCTTTAGTGTTCCAGTGATTGATTAGGAATTAGTTAATTGGTAGGTTTTCTTATTGGGTGAATTGGTTATAGCTGATGGGGTTTAATACAGGTTAAAAAAAGGGTTGGGGTAAGATATTAGTTTCAGGGATTTTAGGGGTAATTTGGGATTTGAAATTTGAAAATGATTTAGTGAGTGGTCTGTCAGATGAGTACTAGTGAGCCATTAAAACTAAATCAAATTAACTAAAGGAAAAAGGGAATGATGGGTAGACATTAAGTTGAATTAAGTCATATGTAACATGGGAATTGATTTGAATATTATAGTATGCCCATAACCAGGGAAATTTAATAAGGGAAAACAGGGGTTAGTGGGGGAACAAACACTCAGTAATGGGAGGTTCAAGGAATATCATGTGGGGAAATGCTTTCTTAAATTGGTTTTAGTGCTCCTAATAGCTGGCGGGGGTCAGGATCTTTGATATAAATACAGGGGATTCAATTTTGAGAAGGGGCAGTTTTTGGGAGGCAATTTGAGAGAGCTTAAAAAAAAACACATTCTGAAATTCAAGAGCTGAAAGAGGAGAGCTTAGGAATACAGGACATTGAGATTAGAAAGGGCTTGAACACTTTACTGAAATAAATCTACTGTTCCATTGAAACTTGTCTACTCTTTGTTGGTTCTTCTGGAATTCCTAGGTGCTGTGGTTGTTGTTTCACGCTTCATTTCGGGCTGTGTTTGAGTGTGTTTCTGGGCTGAACTGGTTGTGGTTGTTGCTGTTTGTACTCCAAATTACTGTTACACTTGCCATTGCTGACCTCTCCTTCCTTCTATTTTAATTCACTCCAGGTACACACTTGAGCCTGTTTTGTTGTAATTTCTCTCGTGAAATGGAAATGCAATTCCTACCTGATACCTGCTGAAGCTTTTACTATTTTGTCAATTCATTTTATTGCAGTTAGTTTAGGATTTTGTTTGATGAATTCATTGCTCTAGCTTATTTGTAGTGGACTGGTTGGATTGTCAATATGTAATGGACTGATTGAACTATCAGAGCAATAATTATTCATTAGCCATATTAGTTGGTTTCGTTTCATGTAGTGTAATTTTGAAAAACAAAAGCTAGCTGGAATAGGAAAATGGTTTTGGAATCCCTGATCCTGATTTGTATTAATAAATGGAAACTGAGCTGAAATTAGTACTTAGGCCTTATCTGTATTAAGCCTGGGCAGGATAAACATTTTTAACAATAGCTTCAGTAGTTTAGTCTTAAAGTCTCGATCATTTGTGTTTGATAATGATAGCTTCTGAGTTGATTTGGGATGTATGTTCATATCACCATGTATTGATTAAAAATCAGGGATAAAAATCCGTTAAGGTGTAATGGTGTCAAAACACTCCAATCATTTCGAAACTGTTCTTAAGCCTTGATCAATTGATGAACTGTTAGAGGTTTAGTGATGTCAAAATTAACAAATTATTTTGGAATCGCATTAGGACTGATAAGTGATTTGTTGGTGGTTTAAATTGATAAACATCACCATTTGGTCTTAAATACTTTAGTTGATCAATTAATGGTAATCCATATTCAATTAGTATCACGTTTTGCTGGAAATAGTTCATCAGCTTTCTCTGTGTTCGTTGCACTGTGAATATTTTTCAAATCTTGCCTCATGTTGGTTGGGACTGAAATATTGGGCCAATGCTGGCCTGCTAAAAGTAGCCGGGCCCATTCCCCTTTTAATTTAATTGGTTTGAGGCTTCGAGTAGCATAATTGGAGGCTTGGGCCCAGGGATAACATCAGAGGCCCAAACCCAGGCAAATTCAAAGGCCACACTCACCTGTCGCCTGGACCAAACGTAGAAGCCCAAAATTACTGAAGATCTAAATCATGGAAAGCCCCGGATTTAAAATAGTAACTCTTAAATAATTCTAAGTAATTAGGGCTTTTTCTTTTATTTTTAGAGACAAACAAAGACAGAAAATCATAGTCGCTTTTAGGCTTGCCTCTTAAATAATAAAAGAGACGAGCCTCGCTGAACAAAACAAATAAATTGCGGGGCCCTCAATAAATATTTATATTAAAAATACTTAGACTTCATGATGGGCCGTTTAGCGAATTTCACGGCTTTTCCCAAAGATAATAACACGTTAGTTGCTTTAGGTTCGTTATTTAAATAATTGTACCTTCCTAAATACGGGTGCATATTTATGTGACCCAAATTCAAATCTCAATGAAGTCGAAATATGTCAAAAATTGCAGGTGCATTTATGTGATGCGGTTCGAGACATGTTTTCATGAAGTTGCAATTCTCTAAAAATAATAATAATAAAAGTTGTTCATAGTTAAAAAATACATAGGTCAAAACATGTACTAAAATCAAATAAATAGCCAAATATAGCAGTTGGGCGACCGTGCTAGAACCATGAAACTCGGGAGTGCCTAACACCTTCTCCCGGGTTAACAGAATTCCTTACTCGGATTTTTGGTTCGCGACTGTCAAACAAAATCAAACCTTTTCCTCGATTCCGGATTCAAACCGGTGACTTAGGACACCATAAATCTTCCAAGTGGCGACTCTAAATCTCTTAATAAATGAATCCTGTTTCGATTGTCCTTTAATTGGAAAAACTCCCTTTATTATACCCTTCACGGGGTGTAGTAGGTAGAAAAAGGAGGTGTGACAACGGATATAGTAGATTAATGCTTGCTTAGTAGATCGGGGTGTATTATGACTCTCAATTCTCAAGTACCCACTCAATACCTCTAGGTCATAGAGTAGTTATGCCCAAATTGGCTTTCTCAAGACCAAATAGGTAGCAATCTGAGCAATTAATATGAGTCCAAGTGAGATTTTATCTATCTATGGTTCAAATACTTTAATCAAACTAATCAAAACATCAACTAGCTCAATTTCTTATTAGCCAAGTTTTGCTAGACTTGTTCCTCTTTCTCATGTAAGAACTAAGTCAAATAGGCATAAATCAATATTTGCAACAATTAATTCTAGATATAAAGTATAAACAAGGCTAAATAAAAATACTCAATCATTAACAAGAATTAATTTTAACAGCCCAAAAGTTTTACATACTAGCGTTGGGTCATAACCCTAGACAAAATCTAACTACTCATGCTTGAAGACATAATGAATAAAATAGTAAAAGTAATTGAAGACATAGAACTACAACTAAAAGATAAAGTAGTGGATCTTCTATAATTTTGATCACAACTTTCCCAGAGTAGTTAACTATGTTAATTATAAGTTTTAATGATGCAAATAATATATCATATTTGGTGCAGGATCAGAAGAAATCAATTAAAGGATTCAAAAAGCAATACCAGTCAGGAATAGATTAAGGAAAAAATCTATCAACGGGGGCTCTAAAAGCAACACAAGTAAAAGAATCCCTGATTATTGATGAAAAATAAAGAAGCATCGAAGATTTGGAAGAAGAATCAATTAGTGATTCCATAAATAATTGACGGAAGCTATTATTGGAAGGTTCCAAATCAAAGAAAAACAAGATCGTAAAAGGATGCACTAAAAATCGATGAAGCTTGAAATCAAGTGATCCATTGGATATGCCTCAAGTAATAAAAAGATATGCCCAGCAGATGGAAATATCATCAAGATCATAAATCAAGAAGATCAACAAAAACTTGACTTTATTCTGGGAAAGAATCAATCTATGATTCCGTTCAATGATAAATTCAATTGGATTTTCAATCTCTCAAGATTCACGTCATTCAAGAGTAAAAAAGGCCTCATGGAATGTATATATACATATGTTCTGGACTTGAAGAGGACATATTTTGAACGAACCATTTTCACTCCTCTTTTTCTACACCAAACAAGCATTGTTCGTTCTTATAGATCTGTTGTGTAATTAGTGAGAGAAGAAAAAGAGATAAACACTAGTGAGACATCGTATCAAGAAGAGAAAAGAGACATAAAGATTAGGTCGTTGGTGTAAAGCTATATCAACCATTCTGTACTCAAGAAACTTCGATCGCTGAAAGAGAACACTCTAGCAACCCAAGGGGATTGAAGTATGATTCACATTGAATCCGAGCCATTATAAAATTCTATGTCTTTATTTCCGGCATTTTATTTCTACATTACTATTATCCTATTCTTATTTCTAATTGACTAATTGATAAACTAGTCAACTACTTATAATAAGTTTTTAAATAGGCAATTCACCCCATCTTGTAATTTACATCTATAACCGCTCAAGCTTCTAGGAATACAAAAGTTCTCTCCTCTATTTATATTGTCCAGAAATTCACAAACAAAAATGTCATTCGGGAGGTTCTGCAACAACAAAATTTGGTGTGCAGGCCGAACTTTTTTCTATTCTTGTAATGGGAGGAATTCTGCAGCCGCATAATACTCTCTGCGGCCGCATTTCAGCTTCTGCGGCCGCACATCTTGGCTACAGACTGCATTCTCAAGAGGCTTCACACTTGGTCTTTTGTAACTTCTCTAAACTTTTCAAGCTTGTCAGTGCGAACTACTTTTGAGGCCGCACAATTTGGTTTGTGAACTGCATCTCTACTAAACTTACTCTGAGGCTTTAAGGATATATCTATGGCTGCACTTGCATTTCTACGGACTGCATCTTCATTTGCGGCCTCAGAATAAGTTTTACGAACCACACTTTCCTTTGCATTACTCCTCTTTGCCTTGTTGATCTTGAACACTCTTTTTTGAGTTAGATTTCTCTATTGAGCTCGAATCCTCTAACATGCCTACATTTCACACAACTTCATTAGATTTGGAAATAAAAATTACTATTTTTGGATTAAAAACTAAAGCAAGAAGGTACTAATAAGTAGTTAAAATCCTCAATTATCAAAGGACAAGTCTGCTAAATATGCTGGCAAATTGGGATGGGATGAGCAATACTTAGAAAATTCAGATCCATGGAGTGAGGACACTGATGAAGATGTAGATAAAAATGGTGAGGTGCAGAACCTTCCTCCAAGAAGATACAGTATAAAGGTCTACTTTGACCCTAAATGTAAGAAAATTATTTTCTAATTAGGAATGGACTTTGAAAATGTTAGACAGTTTGGATCTGTTTTACTAGACTACACTGTACAGAGGAGAGTTTAGTTAAAGTTGAGACCAAATGAGAGGAATAACGTTAGGGCAATATATTTGAACTCTAGTAGATATAGATGGTATATTTTAGGTAGTTTACAGGGCCACACATAGAATTTCATTGTTAACACATACTTCTCTGCTCATACATACTTCATAGTCATAAGGAACAAGTTTACCAACACAACTTGGTTAGTTCAATATTAAAAAGATAAGTTCATTAATCAGCCTGACATAAAGCTTAAGAAGTTGCAAGAGTTGATAATGATTAAGTATGGTGTGTTTGTAGGAAAAGTAATATGTGTCAGGGCTAGACATAAAGTAATGGGTAAGTATCTAGGTGATTACAAGACGTAGTTTGCTAGGATTTATGATTATGCTGATATGTTAAGAACTACTAACCTTGGCAACACTGTTGTGGTGAGGACTTCCAAAGAAATAGAACCTGGTAAAAGGGTATTTGTGGGGTATAAATTTGTCTACATGATTTGAAAGCAGGTTGGTTATACGGGTATAGAAATGTAATTGGCTTTGATGGTGCATTTATGAAGGGAATATGTAAAGGTGAGCTATTGTCATGCATTGCTAGAGATGGTAATAACTATATGTACCCTGTTTCTTGGGCAATGGTTGAGAAAGAGACCAAGAACACTTGATCATGGGTTTTAGGTGTCTAATGGAGGACTTGAAACTGACAGAATTTGAAGGTGAAAGACTAACAATTGTTTCTGATATGTAAAAGGTGTGTATATGTTTTAATTTTATTGTTTACTTTGATACTTAAGCCTACATTATGAGCTCTAACAATATTTTGTTGTTGTTGAAGGGACTTGCTTAATCTGTATCTGAATTGATGCCAAATGCTGAGCATAGAATATGTGCAAGGCACATATGGAGCAACTAGAAGAAAAACTGGAGTGGTAAGGAAAGAAGGAAGAAATTCTGGGCTTGTGCAAGAGATTCATTTAAAGTATTTTTTATTGTTAAACTAGATGAGTTAGTAGAATTGGGTGGCAATAAGATAATAGAGTACTTTCTCAAATATCCCAAATAATTATGGTGTAGGCCTTTTTAAAGATTTTAGTAAATGTGCTGTTGTGGAGAATAACATGTGTGAGACCTTCAACAGTTGGATACTTACTTCTACGTATAAGTCAATCATAGCTATGTTGGAAGAGATCAGAGTGAAGGTAATGGAGAGGATGACTAATATGAGGGAATTTGTTACAAAGTGAAATTTTGATATATCTCATATGGCAATGGGATATATTAAAGAGCAATCTATAAGAGCCATCAAGCAATTCATAAATGGAATGGTGAATTTGGATTTGAGATCCAAGATGGAATTTCAAACCCATAGTTAGTTGTAAAGAAAGAGCGCACATGTAGAACGTGGCAGTTGATAGGCATACTGTCACGACCCAATATCCATACCCGATCGTGATAGCGCCTCTCGTGAAGACCAGGCCAGCCAACTAACCCAATTCGTTTCTTTAACACTTACTAAATATAAATAGATGGAAAAATGCAACTTAAAGAACATTAATTATCAACATTATAGCCTAACTCAGCCCGACCGGGGTGTCACAAGTCACGAGCATCTAGAAGGATCTTTATTACAATTTCAAAGTCTATAATACATAGAGTAAAATCTGGAAATCAAGAAGAAGAAAAAGAAACTCGGTGCCGCGAACACTGACGGTCACCTTGCTTAGCTACGATAGCAATACCTTCAATCCGCTATTAACCCGCTACCGGGTGAACAATACCTGCAACTGCACGCGAGGTGCAGGGAGTAAAGTGAGTACTTCTACCTCAGTGGTAATAAGAGCGAATAATATCTGAGCGACAAGAAAACACGTATGAGCACTCCAAAATGCTATAAAAGACAGTACAACCCTTTGAGAAAAATCGTAACAGTGTGAAAATCCTTTAGAAAATCTCAAGCTCAGTTAAAAATCTCTTTTACAAATATCCTTTTTCCAACAGTCAAGCATATGAATGCTATATCAGATAGTGCAAGTAGGCACATAAGTCAGCCCCTTGGGCACACCACTCCTTAACATATAACACCAGTGTATCTGGTCAACAAGGCAAACAATAGCATGTATGCTAATGATATGTGAGTGCTAACTGTCATTCCACGTAGTACAAATAGGAATGAATGCATGAATGCAATACAATGCACATGACTGTTGCGGCGTACAACCTGATCCATTTGGGTACCCTGCGCTCACTGGGGGTGTGTACAGACTCCGGAGGGGCTCCTACAGCCCAAGCGCAATATCTTGGTCAGTCATTGTTACCTAACTGGTCAGCCATTGTTACCTAACCAATTTATATCACACAGTGTCATTGTTACCACTGTTCCAAGTATATATTACAGTGTCATTATTACCATTGTTTTAAGTATAACATACAATGTCATTGTTACCATTATTTCAAGTCACTTTATAATCAGTCCAGAAAATAATATAGTAAGCCCCTTAGACATTTACAAAATAGAAGTTTCCAACCCGAAATACATTTAAAATGTCATTTAAGTTTTCAAAACTTAGAAGCATAGCTGAGTTTGCAAAACAGTATTTAAAACTTTGGACCGAAACCAAATGATATGCAAGATATGCTAAAACAGTAATATCAATCCCCGAAGGATTTACATAGTTGGCACGAAGCCCAAACGTGGCAATCAGCCCAAATCATGATAGCATCAAGTAGTTTTCAGTCAATCACGTATTAAAATCAACAACCGAGACGGACCAAGTCACAATCCCCAACGGTGCTCTACCCCACGCTCATACCTGGCATGCAAGTCACCACAATACAGCACTATGATGTGCAAATCCAAGGTTTCAAGGCCTTAAGATATCATTCACAAGTATTACTCACGTCAATTTTCCCCTCAATTCGGCCTCCACGTGGGTCGAATCTAACCAAAATCAGAGCGAATGCATTACAATATGCTAAGGGAACAATACCCACTTGAAAATAATCGAAAAATATCAAAAATCTCGAAACTAGCAAAACCCGAGCCCACTTCTCAAAAAATTATGAAATTCAAATTACCGGACTCCTCGTCTCTCCACGAGTCTACCCATATCAAATTCATCAAAATCGGAGTCAATTTGACCCCTCAAATTCTAAGTTTACACTTTCTTATGTTTCAAGCCCTAACCACTATTTTAACCCTTAAATCCTTGAATTTCAGTGATTAAATCAATTTTTTACACCATAATAACATATTCCGAGTCCAAATATTCATACCTGATGATATCCCTTCGAATCCTCTTCAAAATCACCCAAAATCGCCTCTCGTTCGAAGTCCAAATCGTTTCTTCTTTTTCCAAGTTTGTGAACATTGTTCACTATAACACAGGCCCGATTTTCGCTTCTGCAGTTCCCATAACCGCTTCTGCGGTATCGCTTACGCACCCAATTATCCGCTCCTGTGATTTTTCACTTAATTTTTCACGACCGCTTCTACGACACAAAAACTCGCTTTGCGGATCCCTTAGTCCGCTTCTGCGATCAATATTCCGCTCCTGCTGCCCCGCTTATGCGGACCATGTTCCGCTTCTGCGGAACTTCACCACCCAAGCCAAACTCGCTTCTGCGCTCCTTCATCCGCTTTTACGGAACCACTTCTGCGGTCCATTTCCGCAGAAGCGGAAATACCAACTGACAGCAAAACACACCTGAAGCCAAATTCAAAAACTTCTCTTTTTAACACCTGTTCTCACCCCGAGGCCCCCGGGACCTCAACCAAAAACTCAAACACATCCAACAACCTTATTCAAACTTGTTCCAATCATCAAAACACTATCGTTAACATCAAAATCATCAAATTTCACCAAATCAAAGCCTAAGTTTCTTCGAAACTTCCGAAATGCGCATTCAATCAAAAACCCGACCAAACGACATTCGAATGACCTGAAAATTTACAGACATATCTAAAATCACCTAACGAAGCTATTTCAACTCTCGGAATTCTATTCCAACCCTCGGATCAAAATCTCGCCTATCAACCGGAATTCGCCAAAATTCCAACTTCGCCAATTCAAGCCTAATTCTTCACCGAGCCTCCAAAATCAATTTCGATCGCACTCCTACGTCACAAATCATCCCCTCAAAGCTAACCGAATCATCAGAATTCACATCCGAGCCTCCTAACTAAATAGTCAACTTCCGGTTGACTTTTCCAAAACAAACTTTCCTTTAAGAGACTAAGTGCCTCATTTCCAACTAAAACCAATTCAATTCTATCCGATTCATTCAAATACTGATATTGAAACATAGAGCAACATAATATGGGAAAGACGGGACGGTAACTCACGTGACAACGGGCCGAGTCGTCACACATACCTTGCTCCTATACACTTTGTACAATTTTTTTTATAAGGTATGATACTGTGGAATATGTTGAACATTGATATAAGAAGGAAATATACCTCAAAAAATTCAAGTGTTTCATTCAGCCTATGACCTGCATGGAGATGTGACCTCCAACTCAAAAACCTAAAGTTGAACCTCTTAGAATTACTAAGATGCCTGGTAGACCTAAGAAAACTAGAAGGAAGGCTCAACATGAACCTAAAAAAAAAATTTGGTAAGAGATCTGTAATAAGACACCAATGACATGTTCTATTGCAAGAAAAGTGGGCCATAACAAGAAAGGCTGTGCAATCCTAGTAAGAAACAAATGCTTCTTATGTTTTAAGCATTTTTAGTTTATTGATGATTTTTTTATATTTTGGGTATTTCAGAAATGGTAAAGTTCAATTGCTGGTGTCGGGAGTAGTATTGCAAATGCCCAGTCTACTGCAGCTGCATCAGGAGGTATAAATCAACAATTTGCTACTAGTGGTGGTGGATCTACAACACAAAAATCTGGAACTACTGCTGGTGGTAGATCTTCAACACAATAATCTAGAACTATAGAAGAAATACCAAGGAGTCCTCAAGAATTCTTAGAAATTTTAGTGGAAGGCCTAGGACTGCTTGATTTGGAATACTGTTTGGTGATTTAGGGACAGTCGGGTAAGTGTGTGAAATTCTATCAAACTGTTGTGTCTAAATACTATACTAAGTTGGGAAATTATTTTATTTGAATGTTTGGATTAAGGGACAGAGTCACCCATGTTCCTGGGCAAATCATTGATGCTGGCTAGACCAATATTGATCTTGGATACTGAGCATCTGGACTAAGGTGGAAAGGAACATATGCAGTAATGCAAAGGCGACTTCAACAACATGCGAGAAGCAGATAAACTCAGGAAACCCTAAGCAAATCTTAAGATCCTTCTTCAACTCAATCAAATCTGAGCCAATCTCATTCCAACTTCAACCAGTCTCAGCCATAATGATTTGAGAAATGTTTGTTTTTGTAAAAGTTTAAGTCTGTTAGTATCAGAACTTATGTTGTAGGTTATTTATGAAAGATTTAGTTTGAAATATCTAGAACTTAGTTAATGAATATTGTTTTGGTTCGGCACAATAGTAAACTGGTTTCTGCTAGTGTAAAGATTTAACTGCCCTTCTTTTGACAATCAAGATAGTTGTTTTGAACTTGTCTAATATATGTTCAGATGTTTATGCCAAACATCACTTTTCATTGCAACAAAATATATCATACACATGACAATATCATTGTTTGTTAAGGATAAGTATACAACATATAACCATCCAGAACCTTATGATACTACCTAAGCTAAGAATAAAAATACAAAGAGCAGTGAATTAATAACAAATGCAACTACATATTGTTTTTCCCTATTTCTTCATTGCTCATTGTCGCGAATTCTTGATAGCAGTCCCGATATTACTTGTTTGTAATGATCTGGAAGAGATGGGATAATCCACCTGAAAAAATTACAAAAACTACTCGTACCATAATTTGAGCATCCTAAGAACCTTCTACCCGGATTGATAAGCGTCATGCCACTCCATAAAGACAAAATACATGACTTTCCAAATTCTTGGCCTGAAGAATAAAATAGCGATCTGGAGAAGAAAATCATCGACTTGAATCTGTAGAAAAAATAAAGAGAAAATGTACTACAGAGCTTCAGTTCCTCAATAATGAAGGCTAATAGGCAAAACGGGGAAGAAAAATCCCTTTAAATAGATGGGCCCTCGAGTTTATTACCGTTGGGCATTGAAAAAAAGGAGTTTCATGCTCCAAGAAGGCGTGACATACACACATAACATCTGACTAGGAATACCTGATGCCACATGTGTTGAGTTGTCAGAGGTATTTATTAGTTCACATATGCTCAAGTTGAAGTGTTTATATGTGAATTTTGAAAGTTTATTTACCGATATGGCAATCAAGTACAAGTTTAAGTGGCTAGGAGTCCATTTTGCCTTTTATTTTTCTTTTCAACCATACCAAGTACGTAATAATTCACGTGAATGTAAACCAGTTAATTTCTTTCTCTCTCTCTCTTTGATTAACCCTTTTGTAATTGAGGAATTTTCAGAAACCACTAATGTTTGGTGGCTATTAACTTCCTATAGCTATAATATGCATAATTACTTCCTATAGCTACTATTCAGTTGTCACGGTAGTGTATTCGCACTGTTGTTTCATGAATACAACATCAAAAAAAGCCTAAAATCAGGGCAGTCCAGCTGTACGCGCATGTACTCACATGTATTTGCACTATGTATTCATGAATACAATAACAACAATCACCTTAAAAATAAGTATGTCCAGCTATCTAATAACGAAAATAATATTAATTAGCGTGATATACTCGTTATATAACTCAACAAAATCAATTCTAACATGCCTCATTATCAACCTAATTAATTAGAATGATTTTTCAGTTGTATATAACTGTTGTATTTACTGTGTTTTAATATTTTTTTACTGTTGCATTCATTAGATTCAATATTTGTATTTACTGTATTTGCTATTTTATATTCAGTGTATTCAAAAATAGTATTTTAGTTATTTCAAACACATGTCATTTCTGCTGTATTTAGTATATCTTATTAGTTATATTCACTGTATTTATATTTATATTCAGTGTATTTTACTGTATTTTAAAATTAAACGTATTCACTATTTATATTATGTTCTATTTTAATATTTGTATTTAATGTATTTCATTGTTTATATCCTGTATTCATGCATAGTGTAGGTGTATTAAGATGTATTATAAAAATACAGTTCTTCGAAATACATAAATACATACAAAAATATGTATTTATATAAAAATACAATGTGTTTGAGTGGATTTGTACATAATACAATGTATTTGTATCATTGTATGTGACTAAAATATTAAAGAAGAGAAAGTTTGTCGAAGATGGCATTTTTCGGCCAAGAAGAGAAGAAAGTTCTTCGGATTCGTACAACAAATTTATGATAAGATTTCATCACATTGCTCCTTTCCGTTTGAAAAATTCTCTCTTTTCTGCTTCCTAGCTTCCTTGTACTCTATTTTAATGTCTCATCAGCCATCAATATTAGGGCATATATCTTGAGTTGCTCGAAGAGAGAGAGAGATATTCTGCTTTCTCGTTAGCCATCAATACTATGGCTTGAGTTGCTCGAAGAGAGAGAGAGAGAGAGAGAGAGAGAGAGAAGAAAAAAATATGAGAGAGAATTTTGTGTTAATTGAAAGAAAGAGAGAGGAAAAACATAAATAACGTATTTCATACCTCAATCGTAGTATGTACCATAAATATCTATTTTGATATAAAATATAAAAGGTAGCTATAGAAAATAATATTTTAAAATAATTTTGGTTTATAGTAAATAGGATGTATACCTTTGCTATAGAAGGTAAAATTTCTATCATGACCTGGATTTCCCACCCTCGGGAGTCGTGATGGCGCCTACTCGTGAAAGCTAGGCAAGCCAACTACTATGATATCAATACAATAGTAATCAACCGAAATAAATATAAACAGTAACTATAACCAAGCAGATATAAAACACGAAAGTGTTATAACAAAATCAATACTCTAGTACATGTCTACCCAGGAATCTAGTGTCACAATTTTACGAACATCTACGAATGTCTACAAACACTGGTCTAGAAAGAAAAGTACAATTGTTATCGAAATAAAAAGAGATAGTATATCAAAAACATAAGCAAGGGGACTTCAGAGTCTGTGAACGCCGGCAAATCAACCTCGGGTCTCCAAATGGACTGAAGGTAGCAACCCACGATCTACTCACGGGGTCCAGCACCAAAATCTGCACAGAAAGTGCAGAGTGCAGTATCAGTTCAACCGACCCTTTATACTGATAATTGTCGATCCTAACCTCGGCAAAGTAGTGACAAGGCCAGGACACAACAACCATATAAACCTGTGCAGTTAAATCATATACAATGGATAATAAAAAGAAGAAATTAAAAATAAAGAGGGGAATGGAAGCATGATGCGGGGAATATCAAATACTTAACAGAACATTCAGTAGAGAAGAATAAAGAACACCATAATGATATCAACAGGAATAAGGAAAACATTAACACGTGCATGTCATCACCCTTCGTGCTTTTACTCTCGTCCTCACCATAAGAATCAACAAATTCGGCACGACATTACCCTTCGTGCATTAACTCTCATAATATGGCACGTCATCACCCTTCGTGTATTAACTCTCACAATATTGGAACAATATTGCCCTTTGTGCTTTAACTCTCATAAACATGGCACGTTATCACCCTTCGTGCTTTAACTGTCATAAATATGGCACGCCTTCACCACTTCGTGCTTTTACACTCACTCACAATATCATGCACGGCATTACCCTTCGTGCTTTACACTCTTCCTCACTCAAACAATAGAAACAATACGTCTTGGAAAGGGAATCAATAATATAAATAATAACCTCTCGGCAACAGAATCAATAATATAAATAATAACCTCCCGGTAAGGGAATCAACAATATCAGCTATAACAAATTTCGTTCCAACTGTTACTTCACAAAACAAATCCCAACTTGATCCAATACTCAACAATGGTTATTTAACAAGGATTTAACATAAATTACGTTCAACATTTATAATAATCAACCTAAGCATGGATGATACACATCTGAGTCACAACAATCATGGTATAAGACTCACGAGCATGCTTGACACCAACGTGTAGATACTCGTCACCATGCATATACGTTGTACTCAACACTAACACGTAGCAATTAAGACCATAACTCCTATTCCCTTAAGCTAAGGTTAAACCAAATATTTACCTCAATTCTACAGATACAATCAAGCCTCAGTTACCGCTTTACCTCTCGGTTCTACTTCCTATCCATTTGTATCTAGTCATAATTTACTTAATAACATTAATAAATGTGAAATAAACCAATTCTATTGCATGAAAATAGATGTAACGACCTGACCGGTCATTTTGAGCTTTTGCAGCTTGATCGCCAGTTCTCGAGCATGACTTGCCCTGTGTTATGTATTATGACTAATGTGGATCATTGGTTTTGGTTTTCAGGAGGAATTGGAATGAATTTGAAAGAACAATTTCAGTTGAAAGCTTTGAATTGAAAGGTTTGACCGAGAGTTGACTTATCTGTATATGAGCTCGGATAAGAGTTTTTACAATTTGGTTAGCTTTGTTAGATGATTTGTGACTTAGGAGTGTGATCGGAAGTGATTTTGGAGGTCCGGTGTAGAATTAGGCTTGAATTGGCGAAGTTAGTATTGTGGCGAATTCTGGTTGGTAGGTAAGATTTTGATCTGAGGGTTGGAATGGAATTCCGAGAGTTGCTGTAGTTTCGTTAAGTGATTTGGGATGTGTATGTAAAGTATCAGGTCATTCGAACATCATTTGGTTGGGTTTTTGATCGAATGCGAGTTTCGGAAGTTTTAAAAGAACTTAGGCTTGAATCCAATGTAATTTGATGATGTTGGTGTTGGTGTTGGTTGAGGTGTTTTGACGATTGGAGCAAGTTTGAATAATATTTTAGGATGGTTTGGCACTTTTTGTTGAGGTCCCAGGGGCCTCGGGGTGATTTTGGATGGCTATCGGAATGAAATTTGGACTTGTGTTATTTCAGAAATTTGCTGGTTCTGGTATTTCCACATCTGCGGAAAAAAGGCCACAGATGCGGTTCCGCGGATGCGAAAATAGAGTCACAGAAGCGGAAAAGGGGATGGCTAGGCTAGTTTCCGCAGGAGTGGAGTCCGCAGAAGCGAATTTAGACTGCAGAAGCGGTCCTGGGCAATTAGTAAAGTTCCGTAGAAGTGGAAGTCGCAGAAGCGAAAAGCAGACTGTAGATGCAAAAAATGTCTGGGCAGAAGGGTTTTAAAAGTTCATTTTATTCTGCGAGCTAAGCTATTTTTCCTCCATTTTTGAACATCCTTGAGAGCTTTTGGACAGGAATTGAAGGGGATTTCGACTGGGATTGATTGGAGGTGAGTTCTATGATCTTAAAACACGATTATTATGTGAGATTAACCTTGAGATTTATGGAAATTAAGCCTAAAATTGAAAAACTAGGGCTTGAGTTTTTGATATGTCAAATTGGGATTTGATGAGTCATTTGAGCTCAGATTTGAGAGTTCTTGGTATGCATGAACTCGTGAGAAGATAAGGAATCTATTAATGTGAAATTTTTTGATATTTGAGAAGTGGGCCTGGGGCTCGGGTTTTGCTAATTTTGAGATTTTTAATATTTTCCGATTGTTTTCGATTGAGTATTGTTCCATTGGCATATCGTAATGTATTCGTTCTAATTTTGGATGCTGATTTGAGGGGCAAGGGTGTCGCGAACCGGTTCGAGGTAAATAATGATTGTAAATGATATCCTGAGGGTTTAAAACCCCGGAATGCACATCGTAGTGCTATATTGAGGTGACTTGCACGCCGGATAGCGAGCATGGGGTAGAGCACCATTGTGGATTGTGACTTGGTCCATCCCGATTGATGATTTTACCGCGTATTTGACTGAAACTTATTTGTCATTATCATGATTTGGGCTGATTCCCATATTTGGGCTTCGTGCTAATTATTTGAACCATTCTAGGATTTTATCACTGTTTCCTCACTATTTTGACGTATTATTTGAACTCAGTCCTGTTGATATCTACTGTTTTACAAACTCAGCCAATTTTACCCAGATTTGAAACTTGAATGATATTTCTAAATGATATTTTGGGTTGAGAACTACTGTTTTACAAATGCCCGAGGGGCTTGTGATGATTTTTGGACTGAGTGAGGTAGAGGGCCGTATGTGACGATATGCTGAGTGATATGAGGCTGAGGGCCTGAGATACATTTATATGCCACGAGATGGCTTGAGTGACGTGAGGAGGCTTTTAGGCCTTGTGAGTGATGTGAGGAGGCTTTCAGGCCTTGTGAGTTATGCGAGGAGGCTTTCAGGCCTTATGAGTGGTGTGAGAAAGCTTTCAGGCCTTAGGTTGATATAACGCTTGGGCCGTAAGGGGACCCTCCGGAGTCTGTACACCCACAGTGAGTGTAGGTACCCATATGATCTGAGAGTGAGCCTGAGGGCTGATGCTATGCTGAGTGATTGATACTGAGCTTGAGGGCTGATACTGTTCTCAGTGATTGATATTGAGCCCGAGGGTTTGGCACCGCTTGAGATATTGCCCAAGGGGCAAGCTTTTACGTTCTCAGTTTGCATACTTACTTGCCTTTTTATGGTTATACTATGGTATTTGTGCCTGAGGGGCAGATTTTCTATGCTTATCAGCACTAACTGTTTTGAAATCATGTCGTAACTGTTGAAAGAATCCCTTTTCAAAAGAGATTTTAACTGGACCAAGATATTTCCAAAGATTTCACAGCTTTACTATTTTCTCAAAGGATTGTACCCTGCTTCTATACAACATGATGGTTCGCTTTACGTGATTTCTTACTGCTCAGTTGTTATTTACCCTTATTACTCACTGAGTTAGAGTACTCACTTTACTCCCTGCACCTTGTGTGCAGATGCAAGTATCTATTCACCCGGTAGTTGGTTTTGGCCGATCAGAGGCAGAGTTATATAAGTTAAGGAGGTGACTGTTAGCGTTTGCAGCACCATGTTTCTCTTTTTTGTTCATTATTCCGGTTTTGTATATATTTTAACCTTGTAGTAGACTTACATTCTGATGGATGTTCGTGACTTGTGACACTCTGATTTGGGCTGTGTTGGGTTGTATTTCTGCTAATTAATAGTATTAAGTCATATTTAAGCTATTTATTTATGTTTAACTATTTTAAAAATACAAGTTGGATTATTTGTTTGGCCTCGTCTTTACGAGAGGCGCCATCACGACCAGTGCGGTGATTGGGTCATGACAAGTTGGTATCAGAGCCTATGTTACTAGGTCTCACGAGTCATGAACAGGTTTAGTAGAGTCTCGCGGATTGGTACGGAGACATCTGTATTTATCCTCGAGAGGCTGCAGAACCTTTAGGAAAACTTTACATTCTTGAATTCTAATCGTGCATCCTTGATTCAGCTTGAAAAGAAACTCTTGAAATTCCTTTCACGCGTTTGTATGCGCGCATGAGCACTCAGTATCAGACGTTCCTTGATGGCTTGTGATTCCCCCATCAAGGGGCGAGGTATGATCTTTGTGAGTTTGATGTTGGGCCAGTCTAGAGGACTTAAGGCTGGATCTTTGCCTATGGCTTGAGTACTGAGGTGATGATTATGTGAGTAAGTGTTTTGAACTTATATGTTCGACAGTGTCCCTATATATGGAAGTGACAGTTGAATAGCCATGTGATGGGTATGTTAGTACTGCGGGATGTATCTATGTAACTTAGAAGTGATGAGGAAGATCTGCTGGATGATAGGTGAACTATTAAGTATATGATTTCCATCGTGACTGGATGTGTAGCTCCGAGTTATAGGCGTGTGAAGAGTCTTTTCGTGTCTTCTAGTTGGGGGTGAAATAAATTTCATGTTACGGTACGAGTTCAGGCTCAAGAAGACTAAGTAACATATGACGGTGGAAGGTATTTGGAAATATTATATTAAGGTAAAGCCGGTGAATTATCTCATGAGGAGTATTCTGAAGTGGTGTGATCCTTATGTGTATGTTAGAATATCTCATGTGTAATTGAAGGGTACGTGTTGAAATTTGAAATTTTGGGTCGCTTAAGAGAGTGGATTTAACTGTTGCGGTGATGAATGCGAGATTTGCAGAGGATTTACAGTACTGGATTATCTGTGTTTTCACAAACTTATAAATAATTTGAGTTTAATTTCACTATGGTATTGTGGCATCAATAGAGTAAAAGTGTTATGAGTTATTGAGTGTATCTCGATCCATGGCTTCGAGCCAAGTGGAGGAGTCTGCTGTGAGCAGTTGATTGCACGGTTAGGTGCTACGTTGGTTCCAGTTTGGGGCGTACGAGTGAGTTAGCTATGGCTAGATTTAAGGCAAATTTTTACAAAGGTTATACAATGCTTCATAGGGTATGAGAATCGCGGAATGTCTAGAGTGTTATTGGTAAAGAATGCTCGGCGCATGGAGCAGGAAGTTGCTTGGTTGTATTGGGATGAGGATTTCATTTTGCAGTATCGGGGTGACAATGAGGCACGGGTGGTTTTGTTCGTTAGGTCAGGTAATTTGTAGTTTGAATAAGAGTGAATGACTTTCGAGAATGGTTCTAATACGTTCAAGATTCTGCAGGAAATAATCGGGTATCTTAAGGTTGTGTATGTGGTTAGAGACTATGTTTTTATTGGAAAAAATGTCAAGACTTATGGTATTTTCATGTCAATTATCGGATCCTATGTATCAGTATCTGGAAGGTAAAGGTAACGAATTTAGATTCACAGGAAGTTTTTCAGAGTAAAATATTCTGGAATATGGTATTTCTGGGGATATTTGAGAGAGTATTCAACGGCTTATGGGTCTTAAACAGTGTGGTCTTGTGCTTAGGTCTCGTGTAGTGAGCCTGGGTTGAGAGATTGTGGTACTGTAGCAAGAGGGAGCATCAAGTTGAAAATGAATCAGAAGGAGATTTATATAGATGAAATAGTTTGATAGTAGACTGAATCGGTATGTTAAGGATATGATCAATTATTTGTATGTGTTCGAGGTAATTGGTTCTTACAGGTATTTTGCAGCAATGCTCATCGGCTTGGATGGCTTGCTTAGCTTGGTCTAGTTAGAAGGATTCAGTCCTGGCAGTTTAATTTGTGCAAACGAAATTGGGAGAGTTCTTGTCGATTTCTATCGTGGCTGGAGAGGTACATTTTCTACGAATATGAGAGGTATGAGATGTGTAATGAATTTTCTTCTAGATGGGATCAATGGAAGTTCTTGACTAGTTGAGTGCGTAGATGTCTGTGGCTCGGAAGGGAGATAAAAGTTTTCCTGTTATCCTTGGATGGTATGGCATATGCGGTACATTGTGGAGGATTGAGATTGCGTGTATGAGGTTTCAATTCAGTTCTGAAAGGAAGCTCATAACACTCTTAGGCAACGAGTAGCCTCAGATGATTAAGGAAATGGTATCGTTATTTGGAAGTGATTTGACGAGAGTATGGGTTTTAGAAAAAAGGCAATGTGATTAAGTTTATGGCACTTCAGTAGTATTGCGACACTTTCAGGCTGGATCGACTGCTGATATTCGAGTTGCTTGTATTGCACATGGGAATTTTAGAATATCTTTCGTGGAATGACTGGGTATCTGAGGTATGATACCTATTCGGACGATGAATTTTGGGATCAAGTATGGTGATTTGTGTTCTACATGGAATTGGAGATGGAAATTCTCATATCCAGGTTATATTGTGGTCGTAGATCGTGTGCATCAGCACTGTTTAGCAACTACGGGGAATTGGAGGCCCGATGGGATCTTTTTTTGCTTGGTATGTTAGATTGCGGATATGATATTGGGGTGTAGATTGGTTGTTTCTGTGTGTTGTTATTCTGGACTATTGTGGTAAGATGGCGCTATTGGCTATGTCGGGAAATACAATGGATTGAGTGGCGATGTTCGACGAATTATGTCCTATTAAGATTTTTATATTTTAAAGACCCAGCGGGTGGCTGGGAAGGATTTGTCTTCCTTATTTGGGCTCTTATGATGAGTGTCAGTGCTAAGGCTCCTCATATTTATCCTTCTCCGATGGTGAGGGACTTATCGGAGGTGTTTCTTGTGGCTGGGTATGTCGTCGGGCAAGGTTGTGGATTTCAGTGTTGATTTGGTGCCTTGTATCGTATCGCATAATACTGGCAGAATTATAGAGGTGGAAGGAGCAGTTTCAGGTTTCTTTGATAATGAGTTCGTTGGCAGGCCAATGTGGGGGAGTGTTCTATCTAGAGTCAGCTTGGTTGGCTCCGAATGGCATTGTTGAGAGAGGTACTGATTCGACCGTTTTTGAGCTTATAAGTGATCGGGAGAGATCTGTGAGTTACCCTTATATGTTGCGAGATGCTATGATTTGTTGGTTAGGCACATATGGTGCGGTTCAATTGGGGTCTCTTAGTGGAATTCAAGCGGGAAGAGTAATCGAGCGTTGCTCAGTGAACGGCGTATCAGTGATGTCCTATCGGGTTGCGTAGCATGTGTTATTTGTTTTACTGCGGATGTAATGATTTGCTTTGGTTCCAAACATCAAATTGTGCATGGATTTTGATTTTGGAGCATAGTGACTTGAAGTGTTCTATGTGTAGCAGTGTTTGGATAGGATCGCGCATTGTAGCGAGGCTACTTGGAGATATGACTTTTCGGGGTGGATTCATGTGTTCTAATTCTGCGATGTGAGACGGGGTCTCAACTTTGTGTTGTGATGGTACTGATGAGATTGAGGTACAACTCTTTCGTTTGGGGTTATTTTCATGATTTGAGTATATTCAGACCGTTTCTTATTGGTGCGCGAATTATACAAGTTGTGGCTTAGGCCTGTATTGATGTCATGTCACCAGAGTGGTGTATTGGATTTGAGGTGATCGTTGGGGTTATTAATGAATACGAACGAGTTTGATTTCAGCTTATTGAAAGGATAATGTCGAGGTTCAACTCGAAAATCTACTGTGGTATTAGCCAAAAGGGAAGTGACTTCATGAATGGCTGACCTGAGAGATGATTACGATTTATTGCATGTTTCATTTATCATTAGTAGTATATTGAAGTGTTGGAATAAGACCTCAGTTGATAAGAGGTTTTCTACCGATATTCGGGTGTTGTGTGCAGTTGTTGTGAATAGAAGTTATCGTTTCGAGTGTTTGAGTTATGTGGTATATCATGTAATTGCACCTGAGGTTGCAGGTATGGGTTATTACAACTGGTTCGTGAGTATTCAGAGTATAGATGTGAGGTTCTAACCTTGTGTGTGATTTCAGAAAGTGAAATTGGTTATATGACTTATGGGATAGATTGGATTGTGTGATTTTAGTTAAAATGTGTTATCGGACCTATATGAGATAGGGTGACATGGGATCACCCCCGGATATATGCATGGTAAGGTTATTCAGTGATTGGTTGGCTTTTAGAACAACTCTGGGTACGTTCGAGGACGAACGTGTGTTTAAGTGGGAGAGGATGTAACGACCCGACCGGTCATTTTGAGATTTTACACCTTGATCGCCAGTTCTCGGGCATGACTTGCCCTATGTTATGCATTATGACTAATGTGGATCGTTGGTTTTGGTTTTCAGGAGGAATTGGAATGAATTAGAATGAACAGTTTCAGTTAAAAGCTTTGAATTGAAAGGTTTCACCGATAGTTGACTTACCTGTTTATGAGCTCGGATCGGGGTTTTTACGATTTGGTTAGCTTCGTTAGATGATTTATGACTTAGAAGTGTGATCGGAAGTGATTTTGGAGGTCCGGTGTAGAATTAGGCTTGAATTGGCGAAGTTAGTATTTTGGCGAATTCCTGTTGGTAGGTGAGATTTTGATCTGAGGGTCGGAATGGAATTTCGAGAGTTGCTGTAGCTTCGTTAAGTGATTTGGGATGTGTGTGTAAAGTATCAGGTCATTCAGTGGTTGTTTGGTTAGGTTTTTGATCGAATGCGAGTTTTGGGAGTTTTAAAAGAACTTAGGGTTGAATCCGATGTAGTTTGATGATTTTGGTGTTCGTTGAGGTGTTTGATGATTGGAGAAAGTTTGAATGATGTTTTAGGATGGGTTGGTACTTTTGGTTGAGGTCCCAGGAGCCTCGAGGTGACTTCGGATGGCTATCGGGATGAATTTTGGACTCGTGTTGTTTCAAAAATTTGAAGGTTCTGGTATTTCTGCATCTGCGAAAAATGGGCCGCAGATGCGGTTTCCGCAGATGCGAAAATAGAGTCGCGGAAGCGGAAAAAGGGATGGCTAGGCTAGTTTCCGCAGGAGCGGATAGAGGCCCGCAGAAGCAGAGTCCACAGAAGCGGATTTAGACCATAGAAGCGGTCCTGGGCAATTAGTGAAGCTCCGCAGAAGCGGAAGATTTCTGCAGAAGGGAAGACGTAGAAGCGAAAAGCGGACCACAGATGCAAAAAAATGTCTGGGCAGAAGGGTTTTAAAAGTTCATTTTATTCCGCGAGCTAAGCTATTTTTCCTCCATTTTTGAACATCCTTGAGAGCTTTTGTACGGGAATTGAAGGGGATTTCGACTGAGATTGATTGGAGGTGAGTTCTATGATCTTAAAACATGATTATTATGTGATATTAACCTTGAAATTTATAGAAATTAAGCCTAAAATTGAATAACTAGGGCTTGAGTTTTTGATATGCCAAATTGGGATTTGATAGGTCATTTGAGCTCGGATTTGAGAGTTCTTGGTATGTATGAACTCGTGAGAAGACAAGGAATCTATTAATGTGAAAATTTCTGAGATTTGAGAAGTGGGCCCGAGGCTCGGGTTTTGCTAATTTCGAGATTTTTAACATTTTTGGATTGTTTTTGATTGAGTATTGTTCCATTGGCATATTGTGACGTATTCGTTCTAGTTTTGGATAGATTCGACATGCGTGGAGCCCGATTTGTGAGGCAAGGGCGTCACGAGCTATGGATTTCGCTGGTTTGAGGTGAGTAATGATTGTAAATGATATCCTGAGGGTTTAAAACCCCGGACTGCACATCGTAGTGCTATATCGAGGTGACTTGCACGTCGGATAGTGAGCGTGGGGTAGAGCACCATTGAGGATTGTGACTTAGTCCATCCCGATTAATGATTTTACTGCATATTGACTGAAACTTATTTGTTATTATCATGATTTGGGCTGATTGCCATATTTGGGCTTCGTGCCAATTATTTGAACCCTTCGGGCTTTTTATCACCGTTTCCTCGCTGTTTTGACTTATTATTTGAATTCAATCCTATTGATATCTACTGTTTTACAAACTCTGCCAATTTTACCATGATTTGAAACTTAAATGATATTTCTAAATGATATTTTGGGCTGAGAACTACTGTTTTACAAATACCCGAGGGGCTTGTGATGATTTTCGGACTGAGTGAGGCCGACGACCCTATGTGAGGATATGCTAAGTGATATGAGGCCGAGGGCCTGAGATACATTTATATGCCACGAGGTGGCTTGAGTGATGTGAGGAGGCTTTCAGGCCTTGTGAGTGATGTGAGGAGGCTTTTAAGCCTTGTGAGTGATGCGAGGAGGCTTTCGGGCCTTATGAGTGATGTGAGAAGGCTTTCAGGCCTTATGTAGATATAGCGCTTGGGCCGTAAGGGGCCCCTCCGGAGTCTGCACACCCACAGTGAGTGCGGCTACCTATATGATCTGAGAGTGAGCTCGAGGGGCTGATGCTCTGCTGAGTGACTGATACTGAGCCCGAGGGGCTGATACTATTTTGAGCGATTAATATTGAGCCCGAGGGGCTGGCACTGCTTGAGATATTTCCCCAGGGGCGAGCTTTTATGTTCTCAATTTGCATACTTACTTGCCTTTTTTCTGGTTATACTGTGGTATTTGTGCCTGATGGGCGGATTTTCCGTGCTTATCAGCACTAACTATTTTGAAATCATTTCGTAACTGTTGAAAGAATCTTTTTTCAAAAGAGATTTAAACTGAGCCAAGATATTTTCAAAGATTTCACAGCTTCATTGTTTTCTCAAAGGATTGTACCCTGCTTCTATACAGCATGGTGGTTTGCTTTACGTGATTTCTTACTGCTCAGTTGTTATTTACCCTTATTACTCACTGAGTTGGAGTACTCACTTTACTCCCTGCACTTCGTGTGCACATGCAGGTATCTATTCAACCGGTAGCAGGTTTTGGCCAATCATAGGCAGAGTTATATGAGTTAAGGAGGTGACTGTCAGCGTTCGCAGCACCATGTTTCTTTCTTTTGTTCATTATTCCAGTTTTGTATATATTTTGACCTTGGAGTGGACTTATATTCTGATAGATGTTCGTGACTTGTGACACCTCGATTAGGGCTGTGTTAGGTTGTATTTTCGCTAATTAATACTATTACATCATATTTAAGCTGTTTATTTATGTTTAAATATTTCTGAAAAGACGAGTTGTGTTAGTTGGCTGGCCTCGTCTTCACGAGAGGCGCCATCACGACTAGTGCGGCGTTTGGGTCGTGACAATAGATTTTCCAATGATTTTCCCAAAAAGCCAAAACCCGATCCCCGGCCTGCTTGGTCAAAACTAGAAGTTCAAACCAAAACCTGATCACCCATTCACCTAAGAACTCAAATATGCAATAAGTTTTGAAATCCGACCTTAAATTGAGATCCAAATCCCCAAAATTTGAAAATCCTAACTTCTACCCCAAAACGCCCAATTTCCCACAAAAAACCCTAGATTTTGGAGTGTAATTATGTAAAAATATGGATTAGATTGATAAAGATGAGTTAGAAATCACTTACTTATGATTTGGAGAAGTTTGAGCCTTTGAAAAATCACCTAGGGATGTTTAGGATTTGTGAAAATTATAAAATGATGAAAAATCCCGTTAAAATCCTACTTAACAGGTCGCAGATGTCGTAATTGCGACAGGAGCTTCACAATTCCTACGCTCGCAAATGCAAAACGGTCATCACATTTGTGAACCTATTGCATTGTTTTCTCTCCTCGCAATTGCGAGAAATTTGTCGCAATTGAGATAACTGATTTTCCCTGATGTCTTCACAATTGCTAAGGGGTGGATCGCAAATGCGATCAAGTACTGGCCTAACTTCTTCGCAATTGCGATAAAGTCATCATAGTTCCAGGCATGTTAGGCTTGCAATTGCAATACTTGACCTCGCAGTTGCAAAATTAGAGCCTGCAATACAACTGAACCTGCAACATTTATTTCTCTAAGTCCAAATTCACTTCGTGGCAAAACCAAAACTCACCCGAGCCCTCGGGGCTACAAGCCAAACATGTACGTATGTCTATAAACATCATACAAACTTGGTCTTGCAATAAAATCATCAAAATAACATCAACAACTATGAATTTAGCACCAAAATTCATAAAATTCTCAAGAGCATTGAATTTTTCATTTTCTCAACAATGGATCCGATTTATAGCAAATCAACTCCGATTCTTACCAAATTTAGCCGGTTCTACTTAAATATTATTTTGAACTTGTACCGGGCTCCGGAACCAAAAATACGGGACCTCTACTATTAAGAACTCACACTATTTCATTTCCAAAAGTCTTTATATTTTCCAGTAAACAATATTCTTTAAAAATTCATTCATTGGGCTAGGGACCTCGAAATTCGATTCCGGGCATTGTCCAAGTCCCATATATTACTACGGACCCTATGGGACTATCGGAACATGGGTCCGGGTCTGTTTACCCAACATGTTGACCGAAGTCAACTTAATTCCATTTTAAAGGCACAACTTAGCATTTTTCTCAAATTTCCACATAAGGGTTTTCCGGATATATGCTCGGACAATGCATGCAAATCGAGGTGAAACAAAAGGAGATTTTTAAGGCGTCGAAACACAGATTTGACTTCTAAAACACGAGAGAACTTTTGGGTCATCACATTCTCCACCTCAAAAACAACCCTTCGTCCTTAAACGAACATAGAAAAGTACCTAAGTCGGAAAAAAGATAGGGATATTGGCTCCGCATATCGGACTCGGTTTCCCAGGTTGCTACCTCAACAGGCTGACCTCTCTACTGAACACAAACTGAAGGGAAATTATTCGATCTTAGCTGGTGACCCTGCTGGTCTAGAATAACTACTGGCTCCTACTCGTAGGTCAAGTCCTTGTCCAACTAGACAGTGCTAAAGTCTAACACGTGGGATGGATCGCGGTGATACTTCCGATGTATGGATACATGAAACACTAGATGCACAACTGATAAACTCGATGATAACGGAAGTCTGTAAGCCATTTCTCTCACTCGATCAAGAATCTCAAAAGGATCGATGAACCTAGGGCTTAGCTTGACCTTCTTTCCAAATCTCATCACACCCTTCATGGGCGACACCCGAAGCAACACTCGCTCTCCGACCATGAATGCCACATCATGAACCTTACAGTCAGTATAACTCTTTTGCATGGACTAAGCTGTACGAAGTCTATCCTGAATGATAGTGACCTTGTCCAAGGAATCCTGTACCAAATCCGTACCCAACGATCGAGCCTCCCCTAGCTCAAACTACCCAACTGGAGATCGAGACCATCTACCTTATAATGCCTTATAGGGAGCCATATGGATGCTTGACTGATAGTTGTTGTAGGCAAACTCCACTAATTGAAAAAATTGATCCTATAAATCTCCAAAGTCAATAACATATGGAGTATATCCTCCGAAATATGGATTGTACGCTCGGATTGCCTGTCCGTATGTGGATGAAATACTGTTCTCAACTCGACCCGAGTACCCAACTCACACTGAACTGCTTGTCCGTATGTGGATTAAATCTGGGACCTGAGCTAGGTCTACTGGAACTATCTGGGTTAGAAGCTCATCATAAAACTCTACTAGAGGCTCCGCCACTGGTGTTGCTGCTATGGGTTGGGCTCTGCCCCTACCTCGGCCTCGACCTCATGCTCAACCCCTCATAGGAGTTGCCATTGGGGGCTCGGGATGCAGATCTGCAGATGAAGAAGCACGTGTTCTTTCCATCTACAAAAGAACAGAGTAGAAGTTAAATTAGCATTGAGAAATCAAGTACACGACATGAAAGAATAGATGTTAAGTTTTCTGAACTCTATAGCCTTTGGGGGATAAACACAAATGTCTCCGTACCGATCCTTAGACTCTACCTAGCTTGTTCGTTAATTGTAGTCCCTAGGCAACCTAGTGCTCTGATACCAGCTTGTCACGTCCCAGATTCCCACCCTCAGGAGTCATGATGGCGCCTACTCGTGAAAGCTAGGCAAGCTAACTACTATGATTTCAACACAATAGCAATCAACGCAAACACATATAAATAATAACTATAACTAAGCAGATATAAAACACGGAAGTGTTATAATAAAATCAACATTCAAGTTTGTTTTTACATGTCTACCCAAGAATCTAGTGTCACAATTTCCCGAAGATCTATGAATGTCTACAAACACTGATCTATAAAGAAAAGTAAAGTTGTTCTCCAAATGAAAAGAGGAAGTATATAAAAAACATAAGGAACGGGACTCCAGATTCTGCGAAAGCCGGCAGATCTACCTTGGGTCTCCTATGGATTGAAGGCAACAACCCACGATCTACTAACGAGGCCCAGCACCGAAATCTGCACAGAAAGTGCAGAGTGTAGTGCCAGTACAATCGATCCCATGTACTGGTAAGTGCCGATCCTAATCTCGGTGAAGTAGTGATGAGGCTAGGACATGGCAACCATATAAACTTGTGCAGTTAAATCATACACAACAGATAATATAATTAGGAAATAACAGATAAAGAGGGGAAGAGAAGCATGCTATGGGGAATATCAAATACCTAATAGAAAATTCAGTAGAGAAGTATAAAGAACACCATAATGATATCAACAGGAATAAGGAAAACAATAACACGTGCGCGACATCACCCTTCGTGATTTTACTCTTGTCCTCACCCTAAGAATTAACATATTCAGCACGGCATCACCCTTCGTGCATTAACTCTCATAATCATGGCATGGCATTACCCTTCGTGAATTAACTCTCACAATATTCATCACCCTTTGTGCTTTAACTCTCATAAACATGGCACAACGTCACCCTTCGTGCTTTAACACTCACTTACAATATCATGCACGACATCTCCCTTCATGCTTTACACTCTTCCTCACTCAAACAATAGAAACAATACGTTTCGGTAAGGGAATCAACAATATAAACAATAACCTCCCGGCATGGGAATCAACAATATGAACAATAACATTCCGGTAAGGGAATAAGCTACAACCAATTTAGTTCTAACTGTTACTTCATGAAACAAATCCCAACTTGAGCCAATACTCAATAATGGTTAGTTAACAAGGATTTAATATGAATTACGTTCAACATTTGTAATAATCAACCTAAGCATGGATGATACACAATTGAGTCATAACAATCATGGTATAAGACTCACGGGCATGCTTGACACCAACGTATAGATACTTGTCACCATGCCTATACGTTGTACTCAACACTAACACATAGAAATTAAGACCAGAACTCCTATTCCCTCAAGCTAAGGTTAAACCAAACAATTACCTCAATTTTACAGACAAAAATCAAGCCTTAATTACCGCTTTACCTCTCGGTTCCACTTCCAATCCGTTTGTATCTAATCATAATTTACTTAATAACATCAATAAATACGAAATAAACCAATTCTAATGCATGAAAATAGATTTCCCAATGATTTCCCAAAAAAGTCAAAACCCGACCCTCGACACGCTTGGTCAAAACTCAAAGTTCAAACCAAAACCCGATCACCCATTCACCCAAGAACTCAAAATATGGAATAAGTTTTGAAATCCGACCTTAAATTGAGGTCCAAATCCCCAAAATTCAAAAATCCTAACTTGTACCAAAAACGCCCAATTTCACATGTAAAACCCTAGATTTTGGAGTGTAATTATGTGAAAATATGGATTTAATTGATAAAGATGAGTTAGAAATCACTTACTTATGATTTGGAGAAGTTTGAGCCTTTGAAAAATCGCCTAGGGATGTTTAGGATTTGTGAAAGTTGTAAAATGATGAAAAATGCCGTTAAAATCCTACTTAACAGGTCGCAGATGTCGTAATTGCGATAGGAGCTTCGCATTTCCTAAGCTCCGAATTGCTAAACGGGCATCGCATTTGCAAACCTGTTTCATTGTTTTCTCCCCTCGCAATTGCGAGCAATTTGTTGCAATTGCAAAAACTAACCTTCCCTGATGTCTTCGCAATTGCTAAGGGGTGGATCGCCAATGCGATCAAGTGCTGGCCTAACGTTTTTGCAATTGCAATGAAGTCCTCATAATTCCAGGCATGTTAGGCTCGCAATTGCATTACTTGACCTCGCAATTGTGAGATTAGAGCTTGCAATACAACTGAACCTGCAATATTTATTTCTCTAAGTCCAAATTCACTCTGTAGCCTAACCAAAACTCACCCGAGCCCTCGGGGCTCCAAACCAAACATGCACACAGGTCTATACACATCATTACTTGCTTATGCAATAAAATCATCAAAATAACATCAACAACTACGAATTTAGCTCCAAACTTCATAAAATTCTCAAGAACATTGAAATTTTTATGTTCTCCACTATGGGTCCGATTTATAGCAAATCAACTCTGACTCTTACCAAATTTAGCAGGTTCTATTTAAATATTATTTTGAACTTGTATCGGGCTCCGAAACCAAAAATACGGGACCTCTACTATTAAGAGCACACACCATTTCATTTCCAAAAGTCTTTATATTTTCCAGCAAACAATTTTCTTTAAAAATTCATTCATTGGGCTAGGGACCTTGGAATTCGAATCCGGGCATTGCCCAAGTCCCATATTTTACTACGGACCCTATGGGACCATTGAACATGGGTCTGGGTCTGTTTGCCCAACATGTTTAAAGAGTCAACTTAATTCCATTTTAAAGGCACAACTTAGCATTTTTCTCAAATTTCCACATAAGGGCTTTCCGGATATATGCTCGGACTACGCATGCAAATCGAGGTGAAACAAAAGGAGGTTTTAAGGCGTCGAAACACAGATTTGACTTCTAAAACACGAAGACCTTATGGGTCATCACATTCTCCACCTCGAAAACTTTCGTCCTTAAATGGACATAGAAAAGTACCTAAGTCGGGAAAAAGATATGGATATTGGCTCCACATATCGGACTCGGTCTCCCAGGTTGCTACCTCAACAGGCTGACCTCTCTGCTGAACATGAGCTGAAGGGAAATTCTTCGATCTCAACTGGCGAACCTGCTGGTCTAGAATAACTACTGGCTCTTCCTCGTAGGTCAAGTCCTTGTCCAACTAGATAGTGCTAAAGTCTAACACGTGGGATGGATCGCGTTGATACTTCCGAAGCATGGATACATGAAACACTAGATGCATAACTGATAAACTCGGCGGCAACGGAAGTCTGTAAGCCACTTCTCTCACTCGATCAAGAATCTCAAAAGGACCGATAAACCTAGGGCTTAGCTTGACCTTCTTTCCAAATCTCATCACACCCTTCACAGGAGACACCCGAAGCAACACTCGCTCTCCAACCATGAATGTCACATCATGAACCTTACAGTCGGCATAACTCTTTTGCATGGACTAAGCTCTACGAAGTCTATCCTAAATGATACTGACCTTGTCCAAGGCATCATGTACCAAATCTGTACCCAACGACCGAGCCTCCCAGGCTCAAACTACCCAATTGGAGATCGAGACCATCTATCTTATAATGCCTCATAGGAAGCCATATAGATGCTCCACTGATAGTTGTTGTTGTAGGCAAACTCCTCTAATGGAAAAAACTGATCCTATAAAGCTCCAAAGTCAATAGCATATGCTCGAAGCATATCCTCCAAAATCTAGATAGTACGCTCGGACTGCTTATCCGTATATGGATGAAATACTGTGCTCAACTCGACCCGAGTACCCAACATACACTGAACTTCCCTCTAGAAATGTGAGATATACATGCCTCGGTTAGAAATAATGGACACGGGCACACCATGAAGACGAACAATCTCCCAGATATAGATCTCAGCTAAATGCTCTGAAGAATAGGTAACTACCACGGTAATGAAATGCACTGGCTTGGTTAGCCTATCAACAACAACCCATATCGCGTCAAACTTCCGCTAAGTCCGTGGGAGTCTAACAACGAAGTCCATAGTGATACGCTCCCACTTCCACTCAGGAATCTCAATCTTCTGAGGCAAACCACTAGGTCTCTGATGCTCGTACTTTACGTGCTGACAATTCAAACATCGAGCTACATAGGTAATAATATCCTTCTTCATGATCTTCTACCAATAATGGTGCCGCAAGTCCTGATACATCTTAGCGGTGCCTGGATGAATAGAGTACCATGGACTATGGGCCTCCTCTAGAATCAACTCTTGAAGTCCATCCACATTTGGCACACAAACTCGACCCTGCATCCTCAAAACTCCATTATCACCAACTGTAACCTACTTGACACCGCCGTGCCGTACTGTGTCCCTAAGGTCAAGCAAATGAGGGTCATCATACTGCCGATCCCTGATATGTTCAAATAATGAAGACCGAGCGACTGTGTAAGCTAGAACATGACTGGGCTCAGAAACATCCAACCTCACGAACTGATTGGATAGCCTTAATATCCAAAGCAAGCAGTATCTCACCGATCAGAATATATGCAAGGCTACCCATACTGGCTGACTTCTTACTCAAAGTGTCGGCCACTACATTGACCTTCCCCGAATGATACAAGATGGTGATATCATAGTCTTTATTAGCTCCAACCACCTTCTCTACCTCAAATTGACCTCCTTTTGCTTGAACAAATACTGCAAACTCTTATGATCCGTGAACAACTTGTATGACACGCCATATAAGTAGTGCCTTCAGATCTTCAGTGCATGAACAATGGCTGCTAGCTCCAAATCATGAACTGGATAATTCTTCTCATGAATCTTCAACTGTCATGAAGCATATGCTATAACCTTGCCATTCTGCATCAACACCGTACCAAGTCTAATACGAGATGCGTCACAATAAACGGTATATGGCCCTGAACCTATGGGCAAAACCAATACCAGTGTCATAGTCAAAGCTGTCTTGAGCTTCTGAAAGTTCGCCTCACACTCGTCTGACCACCTGAACTGGGCACCCTTCTGGGTCAACCTGGTCATCGGGGCTGCTATAGATGAAAACCCCTCTACAAACCAATAGTAATAACCCTCCAAACCCAAGAAACTACGGATCTTTATAGCTAATGTGGGTCGAGGCCAGTTCTTGACTGCCTCTATCTTCTTTGGATCTATTTGAATACCCTCTGCTGATATGATGTGGCCCAAGAATTCAACTAAACTCAACCAGAACTCGCACTTCGAAAACTTAGAATACAATTGACTATCTCTTAGAGTCTGAACAACAACTCGAAGATGCTGCTCATGATCCTCTCGGCTGTAGGAGTAGATCAAAATATCTTCAATGAAGAAGATAACGAAGGAATACCGATATAGCCTGAACACTCGGTTTATCAAATCCATGAATGCTGCTGAGGCATTTGTCAACCCAAATGACATCACTAGAAACTCGTAATGCCTGTACCGAGGGCGAAAAGCTATCTTAGGGACATCGGATGCCCTAATCCTCAACTGATGGTAGCCAGATCTCAAATAAATCTTCAAAAACACTTTGGCACCCTGAAGCTGGTCAAACAAATCATTATCCTCGGTAATGGATACTTGTTCTTGATGGTGACCTTATTCAACTGTCGATAATCAATACACATTCTCATCAATCCATCCTTCTTCTTACTAAACAATACCGGCGATATAGTAGGTCTAATGAAGTCCTTATCAAGCAAGTCCTGCAACTGTTCTTTCAACTCCTTCAACTCTGGTGGGGCCATATGATCTGGTGGAATAGAAATGGGCTGAGTTACCTGAGCCAAATCAATGCAAAAGTCGATATCCCTGTTGGGTGGCATCATGTGCAGGTCTACAAGAAATACCTCTAGAAACTCACGAACAACTAGCACGAAATCCATAGAAGGAACCTCAACACTAGAATCACGCACATATAACAAGTAAGCCAAATACCCCTTCTCGAGCATACACCGAGCCTTCATATAAGAAATAACCCTATTGGTAGAATGACCAGGAATCCCTCTCCATTCCAATCGAGGCAACCTTGGCAAGGCTAAGGTCACAGTCTTGGCATGATAATCCAATATGGCATTATAAGGTTACAGGCAATCTATCCCCAATATGACGTCAAAATCAACCATATCCAGAAGTAAGAGATCCATACGGATCTCAAGACCCCCAATAATAACCACACATGAGCGATAAACATGATCTATAACGACAAAATCACCCATCGGTGTTGAAACATATACAAGAGCACTTAAAGAATCATGAGGCACAACCAAATACGTAGCAAATAAGATGACAAATAGGAGTATGTAGACCCTGGATCAAATAAAACTGAAGCATCTCTACTGCATACTGAAACTGTACCTATGATAATGGCATCGGATGCCTCAGCCTCAGGCGTAGCTGGAAAAGCATAACATTGGAGCTGGGCCCCACCACTCTGAACTACATCCCTGGGACGACTTCCTTCTAGCTAGCCTCTACCTCTAGCGGCCTGACCTCCACCTCTAACGACCTGAACTCTACCTTTAACACCTCGACCTCCATCTCTAGCTGCTTGACCCCTACTTTTAGTGGCCGAGCGGGCTGTGGGACACCTAGTACCTGAACCATAGCATGAGAAACCTTATGCTGAGAACTGCTCGAGGCTCGAGGGCAAAAAATAGTAATGTGCCTTGGATTGCCACAAGTATAGCAAGTCCTCAACTGTTGGGACTGCTGACCCTGAAATTGACCCTGGCGGCCTGAGTAACCACCCTGAAAACTTTGGAGCAGAGGTGCACCGATAGGAGCTGGAGATGAATCGTAGGGTAGCTGATCTGAATATTGCATATGAGAAACACGACCACCTGGAGCACCATGAAAAGCCTGAAATGTTGAATGAAACGGCCAGGGAGGATGGCCTATACCAAAAGAATCCCTGCCTCCAGACGGGGCACCACTAAATCTGCCCGAATGATAAGGCCTCTTGTTAGACCCCTGACCACTCCCCTGTGATAGAACTATCTCAACTCACCTAGCCACATTGGCCGCATCCTGAAAAGAAATCTCGCTCCTTGTCTCCTTGGCCATCTGCAATCAGATAGGCTGGGCGAGTCCCTCAATGAACCTCCCCACTCTCCTCTCTTAGTGGGAATTATAAAAAGAACATGATGGGACAAGTCAATAAATCTGGTCTTGTACTGAGTGACGGTCATAAAACCCTGCTGGAGACGCTCAAACTGCATCCGATAGACCTCCCTCTAAGTGATAGGAAGAAACTTCTCCAGAAATAGCTGAGAGAACTGATCCCAAGTTAAAGCCGGTAACCCAGCTGGCCTAGCCAAACAATAATCCCTCCACCAAGTGTTGGTGGAACCTAATAGACGAAAAGCAGCAAAGTCGACCCCATTAGTCTCCACTATCCCCATGTTCCGTAGAACCTCGTAATAACTGTCCAAATAGTCATAGGGATCCTCTAAAGATGTACCACCATATGTGGTAGTAAAAAGATTGGTGAACTTTTCCAATCTCCACAAGACATCAGCAGACATAACTGCTCCATCATCGGTCTGTTCTACAACACCCAGCTAAACTACCCAACTGGCTGAGCTGCTGGAGTCAGAAATTGAGGAGCCATCTGCTCTGGAGTGCGAGTAATAGGAGTCTGGGCTTCTCCTCTATCCCGAGAGACAGCTGGTGCTATAGGGAATATGCCTACCTGAGTGACACTCTCCACAAGGCCCACTAGGCGGACCATAGCATCTTGGAGTATCGGGGTAGCAATGAACCCCTCTGAGACCTAAACTGGGCCTACTGGAACTATCTGGGCCAGAAGCTTATCATCAAACTTTACCTGAGGCACCGCCACTGGTGTTGCTGCTCTGGTTTGGGCTCTGCCCCTGCCTCGGACTCTAGCTCGGCCTCGGCCTCGTGCTCTACCCCTCGTAGGAGCTGCCATTGGGGGCTCGTGCTGCAGATATGCAGATGAAGAAGCATATGTTCTTTCCATCTATGAAAGAACAGAGTAGAAGTTAAATTAGCATTGAGAAATCAAGTCGCACGACAGGAAAGAATACATGTGAAGTTTTTTCCTGAACTCTGTAGCCTTTGGGGGATAAGCACAGATGTCTCCGTACCGATCCTTAGACTCTACCTAGCTTGTTTGTGAATTGTGAGACCTAGGCAACCTAGTGCTCTGATACCAACTTGTCACGTCCCAGATTTCTCACTCTCGAGAGTCGTCATGGAGCCTACTCGTTAAAGCTAGGCAAGCCAACTACTATGTTTTCAACACAATAGCAATCAACACAAACACATATAAACAATAACTATAACTAAGCAGATATAAAATGCAGAAGTGTTATAACAAAATCAATATTCAAGTACATGTCTACCCAAGAATCTAGTGTCATAATTTTTCGAAGATCTACGAATGTCTACAAACTCTGATCTATAAAGAAAAGTAAAGTTGTTCTCGAAAAAAAAAGAGGCAGTATATCAAAAACATAAGGAACGGGACTCCAGATTCTGTGAAAGCCAGTAGATCTACTTTGGGTCTCCTATGGATTGAAGGCAGCAACCCACGATCTACTCACGAGGTCCAGCACCAAAATCAGCACAGAAAGTGCAGAGTGCAGTGTCAGTACAATCGATCCCATGTACTGGTAAGTGTCGATCCTAACCTCGGCAAAGTAGTGACGAGGCTAGGCCATGACAACCATATAAACTTGTGCAGTTAAATCATATATAATAGATAATAGAAATAGGAAATAACAGATAAAGAGGGGAAGGGAAGCATGCTGCGGGGAATATCAAATACCTAATAGAAAATTCAGTAGAGAAGCATAAAGAACACCATAATGATATCAACATGAATAAGGAAAATAATAACACGTGCACGACATCACCTTTCGTGCTTTTACTCTCGTCCTTACCATAAGAATCAACATATTCAGCACGACATCACCCTTCGTGCATTAACTCTCATAATCATGGCACGACATCACCCTTCATGCATTAACTCTCACAATATTGGCACGATATCACCCTTCGTGCTTTAACTCTCATAAACATGGCACGACATCACCCTTCGTGCTTTAACACTCACTTACAATATCGTGCACGACATTATCCTTCATGCTTTATACTCTTCCTCACTCAAACAATAGAAACAATACATTCTGGCAAGGGAATCAACAATATAAACAATAACCTCCCGGCAAGGGAATCAACAATATGAACGATGACATCCCGGCAAGGGAATCAACTACAACCAATTTTGTTCCAACTATTACTTCACGAGACAAATCCCAACTTGAGCCAATACTCAACAATGGTCAATTACCAAGGATTTAACATGAATTATGTTGAACAATTATAATCATCAACCTGAGCATGTGCAATACAGAATAGAGTCACAACAATCATAGTATAAGACTCATGGGCATGCTTGAACATATAGATACTCATTACCATGCCTATATGTTGTACTCAACACTAACACGTAGAAATTAATACCAGAACTCCTATTCTCTCAAGCTAAGGTTAGACCAAACACTTACCTCAATTCTATAGACAAAAATCAAGCCTTAGTTACTGCTTTACCTCTCGGTTCCACTTCCAATCCACTTGTATCTAGTCATAATTTACTTAATAATATCAATAAATGCTAAATAAACCAATTTTAATACATGAAAATAGATTTCCCAACGATTTTCCCAAAAAGTCAAAACCCGACCCCCCAGGCTCGCTTGGTCAAAACTCAAAGTTGGTACCAAAATCTGATCATCCTTTCACCCACGAACTCAAATATGAAATAAGTTTTGAAATCCGACATTAAATTGAGGTACAAATCCCCAAAATTCGAAAATCCTAACTTCTATCCAAACACTCTCAATTTTCCATGAAAAACCCTAACTTTTGAAGTGTAATTATGTAAAAAGATGGATTAGATTGAAAAAGATGAGTTAGAAATTACTTACTTATGATTTGGAGAAGTTTGAGCCTTTGAAAAATCGCCTAGGGATGTTTAGGCTTTGTGAAAGTTGTAAAATGATGAAAAATCCCGTCAAAATCCCACTTAACAGGTTACAGATGTCGTAATTGGGACATGAGATTCGCAATTGCGACGCTCGCAAATGCGAAACTGGCATTGCATTTGCGAACCTGTTGCATTGCCTGCTCCCCTCGCAATTGCGAGAAATTTGTCGCAATTGCAATAACTGATCCTCCTTGATGACTTCGCAATTGCGAAGGGGTGGATCGCAAATGCAATCAAGTGCTGGTCTGACTGCTTCGCAATTGCGATGAAGTCCTCGCAACTTCTAGGCCTGTTAGGCTTGCAATTTCGATACCTGATCTCGCAAGAGTCTACAATACAACTGAACCTGCAATAGCTATTTCTCTAAGTCCAAATTCACTCCGTGACCTATTCAAAACTCACTCGAGCCCTCGGGGCTCCAAACCAAACATGCACACAAATCTAAAAACATCATCCGGACTTGCTTGTGCAATCAAATCATCAACATAGCATCAATAACTACGAATTTAGCACCAAAACTCAAAAAATTCTCTATTGTCTCAACTATGGGTCTGATTTATATCAAATCAACTCTGATTCTTACAAAATTTCATAGGTTCGACTTAAATATTATTTTAAACTTGTATCGGACTCTGGAACCCAAATACGGGCCCGCTACTATCAAGAACACACACCATTTTATTTCCAAAAGTCTTTATATTTTCTAGCAAATAATTTTCTTTAAAAATTCATTCCTCGGGCTAGGGACCTCAGAATTTGATTCCTGGCATATGCCCAAGTCTCATATTTTATTACGGACCCTATGAGATCATCAGAACACGGGTCTGGGTTCATTTACCCAAAATGTTGACCAAAGTCAACTTAATTTTATTTTAAAGGCACAACTTAGTATTTTTCTCAAATTTTCACATAAGGGCTTTCTGGATATATGCCCGAACTGTGCACGCAAATCGAGGTTAAAGAATAGGAGATTTTTAAGGCCTCAGATTTGGCTTATAAAATACGAGATGACCTTTGGGTTCATCACAATTTTCTTCATAGTTCCCCTAGCAGAAAAAAATATATTATGAATTGGACAAAGAAATTAACAAGGGGTATAATCACTTTTAGTCCACCAGAAACTATTTAGATTTGGTAGTCGAAAAAATATATAAAATCTGTATAACAATTGTCTATAACATATAAAATCTCTCTCTCTCTCTCTCTCTCTCTCGCTCGCTCGCTCTGTCTCCCTCTCTCTCTATATATGTGTGTGTATGTATTCCCAATTAACAATGTGCCCATGGGTCAACAACATGTTTTGATCAATGTTATCTTGAAATTGTCACGATCTCGGTTCGTCCTCCGTGAAACATCGTGATGCCACTTAGTCCCTATTACTAGGTAAGCGTAAAAATTGCGGAAAAATTAACCAATTTGCAGAAAAAATAAGTAAAACCAAAAATAGTGAAATAAACATCGTTCAATAGTGCCGCTCAGCATACACAAATATCAACTCTCAAACACTAACACATTATCCAAAACCCGGAATCTCATGATCACAAGCCTTTGAATATCTAATAATATCTAACTCCAGAATATCTAACAAAGAAGGAAAATACAGAAGGGCTAATACTTAAAGCAAGAGTAGAAAGGGACTCTTCAATCTGCGGACGCGGCAGATATACCTTGGAGTCTCTACAATGCCTCGCCTCGAGCATAATGAGTTTGAGTTACAATACCTGGATCTGCACATAAAAAATATGTGAAGGAAGGGCATGAGTACACCACAACAGTACTCAGTAAGTGCCAAGCCTAACCTCAGTCGGGTAGTGACGAGGAAGGTCAGGGCCCTACTGAGGTTAAATAAAATATACAGTTCAACAGTGTAGAATAGAACAATATAAATAAGTATAGCAGTAAAAGTATCACATGATATAAATATAACTACAACTGACACAGAGGCAAAAACAATCACAAGGAATACCACTCTCCCAAGGATAATCACCGGGGATCTTTCAGTGTCCCGAGGATCTCTTAATCTCCTCAACATATATACCAGGTATCTCTTGGTATCCCGAGAATCTCTTGGTATTCTCAATATATACTAGGGATCTCTTGGTATCCTCAATATACATTCCAGGGATCTCTCAGTATCCCGCATCTCAGCTCTATCATAAAATACGTATACAGGATCTCCTGGGATGCCTTTCCGTAGTCCCAGAGTAAAACACACAGCAATAGCAAAAGGAATACTCAATTAAACTCAACTTCATACCAAAGTAAAACATATAATTCTAACCTAACATACTTCACGTAATACAAATAAGGTAGTTAAAGCAAATAGAGTAATTTAGTCAATTAGGCATGCTTCTCTAGTCTAACAACAGGCTTAAATTTTCAAGTAGTGTAAGCAAGAAGGAAAACACGATTAAAGCTATTTTTAATGAAAATAGGATTTTCAACAATTAGCATAAGTAGCACTCGTCACCTCACGTACAAGGCATTTTAATTATTACAATATCAATGCTAAGGGGAATGTCCTCCACAAAAGGTTAGACAAGCCACTTACCTTGAACCATCTCAATAATAAATCTGAGACCACGTTCTTGCTACGAGTACTCAACTTCAAATGGCCCAAATCTCCTTGAAGTTCTCTTGACCCCTCTCAAGAATCTCCCCAAAAGCTCACTTCTCAGATGAAAATGGTGAAAGAATAGCTCAAAATCACGAAGGCAATTATTTATACGTTCTGCCCAGTAATCCCGCATCTACAGTCCAAAATTGCATCTGCGATACCACTTATGACGTTGGGGAACCGCTTTTGTGGTTCTCACTTAAAACATCCCCGCTGCACATGCGACCCAGAATCAGCATCTGCGATCAGGCAGGTGCGATACTTATGCCGCTTCTGCGGTTCCTGGCACCTTCCTCTTCTGCCGCTTCTGCGGCTGGATTCCGCATCTGCGGCCTCTCAACCGCAGATGCGGTTATGACAGCAGCTATAGCTTCGGCTGCAACTCCAAACTCCAATCCTTCCGTCAACCATCTGAAATCATCCCGAGGCCCTCGGGACCTCAACCAAAAGCACAAACAAGTCTAATAATACCACCCAAACTTGTACCAATCCTTAAAATACCTAAAACAACATCGAAAATTCGAATTAACCACTGATTCAAGCCTAAGAACTCCAAATTTCTCAAAACACGCTTTTGATCAAAAAGTCTATCAAACCTCATCCGAATGCCCTGAAATTTTGCACACATGTCACATTTAACACTAAGGAGCTACTCCAACTTTTGAAATTTCATTCCGACCCTCGGATCAAAATCTCACTATCGAACCGAAAACTTCAAAATTTGATCTTTCAGCATTCAAGCCTAAATTAGCTATGGACCTCCAGAACACAATCCGATCATGCCCCTTAGCCCGAAATCTCCAACGGAGCCAGCGAAACCGTTGGAAATCCATTCCGAGGCCGGCTTCATACTGTTTCGACTACAGTCAATTTCCATACTTAAGCTTTCATTTAGGGATTAAGTGTCCCAAAATTTTCCGAAACTCAAAATCGAACTTCCCGACAATTCAAAATAGTAAAAATAAATACGAGGAAAGCAGTTAATAAAGTATCAGGTCATAAATTCTAAAAAAAAGGGGCCAGGTCGTGCATAATTCTGATTTATATGGAGAGACTTTGTTCTTGTAGATTAACTCATTTTTTATTATATTTAGTACAAATCACAATTCGCAGCTAAAGTACCTACCATTGGCTGACTTTCAACTTCTATCAACTCTCAGTGTCAAGCCATCAACGATATTATCTTTTCGTTATAAAAAGTGCCAATACATAAGAAGTTGAGAGTTTATTATGAATACAGTAAAGATCTTTGAACGTATTTGAATATTTGAAAGTTTTCTTCCATCATCTCTCTCTTTTCCTTTTTGTGCAATAGTGATTCTTGTAAAATGTTAAGGGAGCACGTTTAACCCAAAATTCAATTATTGGGAATAAGAAATTAAATTTGTAATTAATAAACATATTTAATCCAAAAATTACTTAAATAGTTATAATTAAGTATGAAATAAACAATAAATTATAAAGCAAAAAGGGAAAGAGATGTTATTTTATGGCCGTGTGGGAGTACTTGAATTCTCGTAGCTGGATTATAGAGAGTCTGTACTATGGCTGGAGGTGAAGGAAAAATGATAGAGTTTTTAATGTCAATGATGATACTAGTAATTACAGATCGTCTTCTCAAATGAATAAATTGCCACGACCCAAACTAATGGGCTGCAACGGGCATACGGTACCTTATTCAACCGAGTACCTACGTAACGTATTTTTTCGTGTTATATTATTACAGATAACTGAGCCAGAAGGCTGGCGTAAGATAAGTAGGGTACAACATATAATACCAACTTACACATAAGACATAAGGGCCTCTGAGACCAAAATAACCACTCGTATATTGAACATAGGCCGATAAAACCATACAATCTTTTACGTACATGACATATGTCTACAAGCCTCTAAGAATACGAAACTTTCATAAAGGTCGGGATAGAGTCCTGCGATACCAAACGATACATGTCTAAATCATACTAACCAAACAAGCAACTCTGAAGCAAATAGAGCGCACCAATATTTTCCGCTGAGCTGATAGCCTACTTGGAGGGATCTCAACCTGCACGCATGAAACGCAGCGTCCCCAAGCAAAAGGGGCGTTAGTACGAACACTTTATCTGAGTATGTAAGGCACATAAATAAGTACATAAATGACATGGAAAAAATATAGAGTACATGACTCAACCTGTATGTTTGGATAACTCCGCAGATCATGAAATAATTTTAATGTCATGCATATGCATATGAATGTCATGTCATGCTAGGTACAGGTTTCACAACATCATCAGCCTCTGAGGGCATCCCATCATATCATCTCGGTCACTGTGCGCAAAAGCGTATATAACGCCGTAACCTTTTCCCATATCCCATATAAATATAATTTATATATATACGCGTATATAACGCCATCTGGTCATGGATCAATGTACATGTATAAATGCATGAAATGCATAAGAAATATTTTAATATGATTTTCTCGGAATGCCATAAAAATCGATGTGCCTTTTGGATAAACTTTATCAAATATGTATTTTTCTGAAACCCATGAAGAGAAGATATAATAATAATTCACATAGGAAATCAAGAATATAGAAATCTATTTTGTGAAAGTTGCATGTTTTGCTCGCTTCATTTGTATTATTTGGATCATGCCAAAAAGAAAAAAGAGATAATCTTAATATACCCGGAAAAAAGAAAAATCCGTATGATATTCTTGAAAAAGATTGCACCAACCATAAAATTTAGGTTGTTAAGCTTCTAATAATTATTGTTGAATTTGGTTGAAGAAATCTCGCTGCTACTGTTATGTAGGGATTTTCACGAAATTTGGTAACAAATTGAACAAAGCTACCTTACTAACCTCTAATCCTTACATCAGAGTGCTTGCATGGTAAGTCTTATTGTCTATATGATTTGTGTGGTGAGTTATTTTCTATATGGTTTGTATGGTAAGCCTTTAGAGTTGAGGTGTCTTTTATTTAGTGAAGTAAGTAACCACCAAATAAGAAATGGCTAAGCGTCATTTTCTTAAGGTGTGGCCTACGGCCACGTGTGGGGTGGGGGTGAAAAATTTAAATCTTTATCCACTTATTAGGTAATTAGGTAATATTTTATTACCCGATAATTAACCAAATACCCGCATAATTTAAGAATTATCTAAAATTACATAAAATGATACTCACTTTTAATATACTTTATATACCTTACTATCATGGCCATATGGTGCCTTGTATGATACTAGTCCATAAATATCGGGTATTTTAGCTCAAACCGTATTTTATCCCAAAATAAATCTCATTCCCGAAATTACGTCAATTAACTTATGATAAAACTTCAACGTACGAAAATGAGGGACGTAACATCTCATTTCCGATCTTATATTAATTTATTTGTGGTGTACTTTCATGTACGAAACATGAGGAGTAACATCATTCCCCCCTTTGAAATATTCGTCCTCGAATGTTGGCTGATGCACTTATTATTATCATAACCTATAGGCCTTGCGAAATATTTTAGTACTCATCTTGCCATCTAGGCGACTGTTCTGTGAATGAATCCCAACGGCCAGGCATTCCCCCCTTTAAGCCTTTTTCTCATACCACAACTTGTTTTCTTCTAATTTTGTAACTGTTGCTACCTTATATTATGCAACCTTTATGACTCTAACTTTGTATGTCTGCCTGACTATTCTCTTCTCTTTCCTCTAGCTTTTAGTCAATCTCTAGGCTTTACTTTGTGAACATATACAAAATTATGTCAAGCTGTTCCTCTAGGCATCATTAGCTTTACTACATCTAAGCAGGTCTTATCATACCATAACTCTTACTTCGATTTATTGTTACTAAGGTATGCTACAGAACTCTAGGCTACTTTTGTTGCTTGTCCAATATGTTTAAATCTATGTCGTTTAATGCTTCCATATTGCTGTTCATCTTGAGAATGACGACCTAATCTCATCTCATACTTTATAACTTTTATCCATCCATTGTTGATTCACCTCTATAATATAACACTGATAACTTGAAACTTCTTACGTCATACCTTGCCACTAGGGCTTACATTGCATCGAGGAATATTTGAAGTGATTTTCCAGATCCACTTAGGGGCGATATTATACTTTATAACCGTAGTTTATAGTATATCGATGTGATTTACTTATGTGGGTATTTTAATCCTATACAATTCATGAAATCCTCTTCAAATTATTACTCAATCTAAGGCCCAAACGTCATCCTTTATCTATTACAATTACACCCTCATTGTACTACCAGGGCAGCGTTCCATCTCTTCTAAATGCTACTAGTCTTAGACTCCTTTGAGTTTATTCAGATTATACTGAGCTTTCTATAACTTAGAGAAACCATTAGCTCTCTAGTTTTCATGAGCTTAATCCCGAGGATTTATCCATTCTGGTCACCTTTTCACTTGCCTTTTTCTCATTCTTACTCCCGTCTTCCTCAAACTTTATTGTTCCACCATATTTTAGCTCGCGACTTACACATATCTAATTATATTACTCGCGACCTTCCTTAAACTTTCTTGCATCATAGATTTTCTTGTGCTATTCTGGAACATCACGCGAGATATCACACCGTCGCTAACCTTTCTTTACTTTCTCGGCTAAATCTCTCGGTACATAAAAACCATAGGCTGGAAGATATGCTATTGACAATGACACTATCATTCCTAGGAACTGAATACTCACGCTTCTAGCCTTCTATCTGAAGTGTGGACTATTCACATCCTTCTGCATTTGATTATCTCGTACGTTGTTCACTTTTACCTTACTTACCTTGAAATATTGCATCATATCTTCTATCTCTTTCATAACCTCCCTTCCATATAGGTTGATTCACATCACTTTTTATGAGTTTGTTACTTTTCTAATTGGCTTTATCGTAGAGCCATTATACATTATGGTTGTTGTACTATCTCTCTTGTACTTCTGATAGTAAGGCTGGTTCTGCAATGTTCTCGATCACGATTTCTATAATTTACTAGGTTCAATAATCAAACTCTTAATTTACTTAGTTGGTGCAACTATTTAGTTTCCTCTTCCCTTTGATCAACCTTTATGTAGGCTTAAGCTATCCTCCAATCTGCAGCTCATGGTATTAGTTATTACTTTAGTACTTCATGGAGTCTATAGAATATCCAGGATATAATCTCCTAACAATTCAATGCTTTGTCTATGACGTGGACTCAATTTCTTCTTTTAACTTATACCGGAATCGTCTACGACTGTATGATTATCAACGTATATGCCGCATATATAAAATTCCGAACTCTTTAAGTGCGTTTATATCGTAACCAACTCTGGATCATTGATTGGATAATTTCTTTCGTTCCATCTTCACTTTCTTTCAACATATGCTATTACTTTTTCTTGTCTCTCTACTCCCTTGTTACGTCCATAATTAGCTTATCTTAGTGTCCATATATGCCAGAGTTTTCGTGCAACTCATATGATCTCAAATATTATTTTTAATTTTACCTTCCGTTCATTAGCCACGGTAAGTGCCACTTTCCTTTGGAGTGCTTACAACATTGTTGTGAGACTGTTGTTACACGACCATTTCCTCTTTAGGTCTTTATGCTTAGATTGAAGCCTTCTTTCTTATTTCCTTAGCTAGTTTTTTGTTGTAGTACTTAGGGAGAACCCTTGACTCTCGTAAAGATGTGAGCTTATTACGGATCTTTTGATGTCCTTCCTTACCTATAATCATCCGTAGTTGCTTACCTCTGTGTCCTCATGCTTGTAGGATTGCTTCTGAACTGATATTTTGATTGTCTTCCCAGTGGCACTTTCTTTTATCCCCGTAACACTAATACGGTAACTTTAACTACCCCGAATCCTATTTGAATATATCTCAAGTATTATAATGACATTACTGTAAGGCTGAATTCTCCATGTTGAGGTTTACTAATATTAATTTTGCATGATCTGCTGATTTGTCTGTAACTTCTTGTCTAGTCTGACTAGGCTTTTCCTGAGTCAACTACTAACTACTCGTCGACCCATTCTCATATCCATATTCCACATAATCTTTCTTAGGTTATCTTTTTATCTTAACTTACCTCACGTACTGGCTCCTTATCTATTAGTAATATCCTGGGCAGGAATCCTTACTCTTGATGTCGTGCTTATATAACGTTCTAGAATCATAGCATATCTGTAACATCTGGATAGGTGAAATCTTTTTCCTTTCTCATTTTTATCGCATTCTTCCTTTATCATTCTATATTCCCCCCTTTAGGGGAGTACTAAGACTTGGATCTATGACGACCTCCCTATAGGTATTTTTCCTCTTCATCTTTGGCATCCTTTCACATTATCAATGACCCTTACTCGCCTTGCAGTAATCCTTCTGTATCAAGGATAACAAAATTCCTCACTCACCATGGTGACACTTCGTTTAACTAGCACATACAGTCCTTTAAGCTTAACTTTGCTCATATTGCTTGCTTTAGGTAAGAGTCTCCCTGAATGACCATTCTCTGAATTCATCATGGATCTTCTTCTGTTGTCCATTTTACTATCGCCGGAACGAAATCTGAAACTCTCATGATGCTGACTATTATCAAATCACTTAGTTCCTCATTCATGTTTATTTTATCTTGTTCACCAGTCCATACAGATTTTCCATTATTTTGGGATCTAACTTTTTCCTTCTAGTAATCATGTTAGAGTCACAAATTTATTTCTCACAATGAGGATGTGACGTTATGACCTATAATCTTTGTTGCCTCAAGGCCTTTTACCTCGCGTATTTTCCTTCCCTTGAGCATAGGCTCTGTAATACTACCATTTTTATTTTGATCTATTGTTGTCATCCATGTTGACATCTTACTTATATTACTTAATTAACTCTCTTCTTATCTCGCTATTAACATCTTTGTCTATTACTTTATTCTAAAAATTTTAATAAGACATTCTCTTGCTTTTAGCTCCCCGTGCTCCATCCACTGCCTCTTCCGGTTACCTAACATTCTCCCTCTATTAGGGACATGACCCATACTAAGGTAATATTTATCCTTTCGAAGTTTCTAGTGCCTATCTTTGTAGTACTCATATCTAGTAATATTATTTTAGCGCGCACCATCCCAGTGTCTCATAAGGAGATCCACTACCACGTTTGCGTTATCCTTCAGAAATGTCAACTAACTCTACCAATCCATCCACCATTTTGGGTTACTCTAACTCCAACAGCATTTTGATATCCCGTCCTTTTCTTAAACCATATATATTAGCTCTTATAAGGCATAACTGAGATCGGTGTGGCCAATTGTACATACTTCTGTTATGGTTGAAGGTAACGCAAAAGGCTTATATTCCTCTGCGTGAGTTGTAAATACTGTTAACCGTCATTAACTAGGCGCCTCATACCCTTCTTCCTCTTGCTTCTTGAAACTTGAAACTTGTATATATCTTATGGATCTCTCATTGTCTTTCACCATAAAGATGGATAGATATTCGTGCCTTAAGACTCCTTATCAAGAGTCTTATACGTCTTAGTACACACATGATCTACTCAAGACCTTATATATATTTATCATAAGCATCATGAAACATCGAGTTCTTCTGAATTAACCTTTCCATAGTCACATTCAATCTCTTATCACCATCTATCTGGATGCAGGCATCATCGTATTATGAATAAGATAGAGTTTAGAAAATTGAGTTATTACAACTGAGCTCTACCACACGATCTAGAGTAATAAGAAAGAGTGATAGTCCTAAATGCCATGTAGCCTCTTGCTTATAAGTGTGCTGCATGACACACCCATAAAGAAGACTCTACTAGACATGACTTGTAGACTCCCTAGGACAGAACTGCTCTGATACCACTTTTGTCACGACCAAACTGATGGGCCATAACGGTCATCCGGTACCTTACTAAACATGTAATACTAACTTATACATAATACATAAGAGCCTATGAGACCAAAATAACTACTCGTATTTTGAACATAGGACGACAAGGCCATACAATCTTTTACGTACATGACATCTATCCACAAGCCTCTAAGAATATAAAATTTTCATGAAGGTTGGGACAGAGTAGTGCCATACCAAAATATACATGTCTAAAATCATACTAACCAAACAAACAATTTCGAAGCAAATGGAGCGCACCAACATCTTCCGCTGTGCTGATATCCTACTTGGAGGGCTCTCAACCTATGTATCGGGACCTGCGGGCATGAAATGCAGCGTCCCCAGGCAAAAGGGACGTCACTACGAATAATGTACCAAGTATGTAAGGCACATAAATAAGTACATAACATACATGGAAGAAATATAGAGTAAATGTCTCAACTCCTATGTCTGGATAACTTCGTAAATCATGAAATAATTATAGTGTCATGCATATGCGTATAAATGTGATGCAGTGCATAGGTACATGTTTCACAGTATCATCAGCCTCTGAGGGCATCCCAGCATATCATCTCGGCTACTGTGGGCAAATCATCAACGTATACCAGCTGATCAGGTGGTGATGCGTATATAACGCCATAATCTTTTCCCATATCCCATATAAATATAATATACGTATATACACATATATAATGTCCTCTGATCATGGGTCAATATACATTTATAAATGCATGAAATGCATAAGAAATACGTTAATAAGATTTTCTCGGAATGCCATAAAAATGATATGCCTTTCGGATAAACTTTATCAAATACGTATTTTTCTGAAACTCATGAACTGAAGATATCATAATAATTCACATGGGACTCAAGAATATAGACACCCTTAGTATTTCTATGAATGGAGCCATTTTGTGAAAATTATGTATTTTGCTCACTTTATTTATATTATTTGTATCATGCCAAAAAGAAAGAAGGGATAACCTTGACATACTTAAAGTAGGAAAAAATTCGTATGATATTCTTGGAAAAGGTTACACCAACCGTAGAATTTTTACGTTGTTAAGCTTCTAATAATTCTTGTTGAATTTGGTTGAAGAAATCTCGCTGCTACTGTTTTGTAGGGATTTTCACGAAATTTGGTAACAAATTGAACAAAGCTACCTTACTAACCTCTAATCCTTACGTCAGATTGTTTGCCTGGTAAGACTTGTTGTCTATATGATTTGTATGGTGAATCTTATTGTCTATATGGTTTTTAAGGTAAGCCTTAGAGTTGAGGTGTCTTTTATTTAGTGAAGTAAGTTGCCACCTAATAAGAAATGGCTAAGAGTCTTTTTCTTAAGGTGTGGCCTACTGCCATGTGTGAGGTGAGATGGAAAATTTAAAATTTTATCCACTTATTAGGTAATTAGATAGTGTCCTATTACCCGGTAATTAATCAATTACCTGCATAATTTAAGAATTATCTCAAGTTATATAAAATGATACTTACTTTTAATACACTTTATATACCTTACTATCATGGCCATATGGTACCTTGTATGGTACTAATCCATAAATACCGGGTATTTTAGTTCAGGTCTTATTTTATCTCAAAATAAATCTCATTCCTGAACTTACATCGATTAACTTACGATGAAACTTCAATGTACAAAAATGCAGAACGTAACATCTCATTTCAATCTTATATCATTTATTTCTGGCATACTTTCATGTACGAAAGCATGGGGTGTAATATAAATATTAGCTTTTATAATGACGAACTCGGGAGTCATGCTGCAGTTACACTCATTAGACCTGGCGATTATGAATGTTTTGCAAGGGATGATCTAATGATGGATCTGGTAACCATATTATTGAAGTCACGTACCTCACGTGGCCTTTTGTAGTAAGCCGGTTAGTTAGTTTTTTAGAGGCTATAGTGTATAAATGAAGAGTGCTGCAAATTGAAGAAGTAATGTTGAATCAGATTTTCCATTTCCTCATTCTGATTTCCTCTGTTCTTCGCTTAGCTTCTAAATTCTTCTAACATGGTATCAGAGAAGCGATTAGGGCTCTGAATCTGCTTCTTCTTCTCCACCCAACTAGTTCGCCATTGTTAAATCTAGAGCTGTCCGCCATGGGAGATACCTCAACACCTCAAATTGACTATCGTCATCCGCTCTATCTTCAACCATCCGATATGCCTGGAGAAATTCTAATAGATATCAAGCTAATAGGCCTCACGGATTATGGAGTAGATCAATGCATTTAGTTTTATGGAAAGAACAAGCTAGGTTTTATAGAAAGAATATGTGTGAAGAGTTTATATAAAGGAGAATTAGCAGATCTGTAAGAGCAATGTAATGGTGTAGTTCTCTCATGGATTGGGAGATGTTTGTTGTAGGAGCTGTTGCCGAGCATCGTTTATGCGTCAAATGCATCGAAGGTTTGGCTGAGTTCGATGAAAGGTTTGGAAAATCTTATTTAACTAGATTGTATCACCCGTTGACTTAAATTGAAACCCTAACTTAAGGTACTGATTCTGTTATCACATACTTTACTAAAATGAAGGATTTATGGGATGAACAAGACACTCTACTACCAAGTAAAGGATGTAGTTGTAAGGAATCGGAACCATTTTTTGAAAATTTTTATCACCAACGTTTGGTGCAATTTATAGTAGGATTAAATGAGATTTATGCTCACGTTTGCAGTCAAATTTTGTTAAAAATTCCCGCATTATCAGTAAATCAAGCATATGCCTTAATTATACAAGAAGAAAGCCAAAGGGCTCTTGGTGTAATAGACATGAATAAGGAGCCATTGACCATACTAGCTGGCAGGGACACATGATAAGAGGCAAAAGGTTTGGTGTAGTCTAAGAACATTGTGGGTATACGGGGCATCAAAAGGAGAATTGCTACAGAATTGTGGGATATCCACCTAATTTCAAGAGCAAAAGAAAGCCAATGCAGGAGAAGGTTGCTAGTGGCTTTATGGCCTATGCTAATAATGCAACAATTGAAGCAAATAATTCTGCTGAAGTGCACAGTTCTACTGAGAGTTAGTTCCAAGGCCACTATTTCACAAAGGAGGAGTATAAGCAGCTTGTAGACTTGCTGAACAAATCCTCAGATAATGATTGCAAGGTCAACATGGCAAGTATTATTTCCATTTTATCGAATGATTGTCTCTTTGAATGGATCATTGACTCAGGGGCCTCTCATCATATCACTTATTGCAAGGAGAAACTAGTTGATATCAATAAGCTAGGAGGTTAGAAAGGTAGAAAAGTACAGGTACTAACTAGAAACAAGTCACAAGTAACAAAAATATAAGAAGTTCAATAATCCTAGAGGGACAGAGGATAACAAATGTTCTACATGTGCCAAAGTTCAAGTTCAACCTACTTTTAGTATCAAAACTGACCAAGAACCTTGATTGCACTGTTAAATTTTTTCCTGACTTCTATCTTTTACATGGTCTTTACAGTGGCAAGGTGATGTGGATTGGTAGAGAAACAGATGGTCTTTACATCTTTAGAGAAGCAATAAAACCAGAAGCAACAATGATAAAAGGAAACTATAACATAAAATTATGGCATTCAAGATTAGGATATCCCTCGATGAAAGCAATGCAACACATTCACACCTTGAAAAGTTGAGCAGATGAGCATACTTAACAAGAGTGTCAAATATGCCCAATGGCAAAGCAACACAGGTTAACATTCCTAGACAGTACAAGTAAAACAAACTGTAGTTTCGAGCTTGTACACCTAGATATTTGGGGTCCTTATAAGAAGCCTACATATGATAGGATATATTACTTTGTCACAATTGTTGATCACCATAGTAGATATACTTGGATATGTATGATACAGTCTAAATGTTAAGTGATAGTTGTGTTGGCTAATTTCTTTTCAATGATAAAGAATCAGTTTGGTATGAATGTTAAAGTATTGAGACTGACAATGATACATAATTCTTCAATTTAAAATGCAGTGATTTATTTTCTGGTCATGGGATAATTCATCAAAGTAGTTGCCCATACACTCCACAACAAAATAACACCATAAAAAGGAAATATAGATATATTTTCGAGGTCGCAAGAGCCTTAAGAATTCAGAGTTCAATCCCAATTGGATTTTGGGAAGGGTGTATTAAGACTACATTTTACCTAGTTAATAAGCTCCCAACTGCAGTCCTCAAACGCAAGTCACCTTATGAAATACTTCATGGCAGAGCACCAAACCTGGAAAATTTAAGTGTGTTTGGATGTTTGTGTTATGCCAGTGTTTTACCAAAGGAAGATAAATTTGCTGCAAGAGAAAAGAGAACAATGTTTATAGGCTATTCAGAAACACAAAAGGGGCATAGATTGTATAATCTGGAGTCTAAGTCTTTTTTGGTAAGCAGAGTTATTTCCTTCAGGGAAACTGTTTTTCCCTTCGAGGAAAGGAACTATGGAGACAATGAAGATGGCGATTCATTCCTGTTGGATCCAATTCCAACTGAGAGCATGACTTCTGCTACACCAGAAGTAGGGCCTCAATTTACCAACTCAGCTGATGACCAAGACATAGTGTCTGACATTTCTTTAGAAGGAATACATTTGGAGAATATAGCAGATGTAGAGGAAACCTGTCCAATTCTGAGACAAATATCAGTCCCAATAGTACTGATAACATCTCAGATTTTAGCATAGCAGTTAAGATGAGCCAACAACAGGTTGTCATAAATGAAAAAGATATAGGGGAGCAGACTGTTGAACAAACTGCAAATGAGCAACTTAAAGAGTTGGATGCAAGGGATTAGTATGATAACCAAGAATCAAACATGAGTAGACTTAGTAGAGTCTTTAAGCCTCCCACATGGCTGAAGGACTATGTTACTAGAAGAAAACTTTAGCTTTCTGTTAGTATCCTATTAATGCTCATATATGTTATGATCATCTACTTGAATCCTACCAATCCTGCATTGGTCATGCCTTAACTGTTGCGGAACCAAGAAGCTTTAAGGAGGAATCTCAGGATGAGAAGTTGATAGAAGCCATGAGGCAGGAAATAACTACCTTGGAAGACAACCACACCTGGGAAATTATTGATCTCCCAGTAGGCAAACAAACTGAGGGATCTAAATGGGTATATAAAGTTAAGTACAAAGCCAATGGAGAAATAGAAAAGTACAAATAGGTTAGTGGCAAAAGGGTACACACAACAAAAAGGTTTAGATTATCATGAACCATTCTCACTAGTTGCCAAGATAGTAACTGTGAGAACAGTGATAGCTATTGCAGCATAAAGAGATTGGGATCTTTCACAAATGGATGTAAATAATGATTTCCTACAAGGAGATTTGTTTGAAGAAGTATACATGGATTTGCCTCAAGGTTTTCAGAGACACAGGGAGCACAAGGTACGCAAGCTACTTAAGTCACTCTATGGCTTACAACAAACTTTTCGACAATGGAACATTAAGCTTACTGATGCCCTAGTAGAAGCAGGCTGCAAGCAGAGTTCTTATGATTATTCTCTATTCACAAAGAGGGCTAGATATGATATAGTCATAATCTTGGTATGTGTAGATGATATTCTCATCACATAGAGCAACAAGAAGATGATTGAAGAAGCTAAAGACACCCTTCATAACAGGTTTAAAGTAATGGACCTAGTAAAGTTGAGATTTTCCCTAGGCATTGAAGTTTAGGGATCTAAGTCTGGGATTATGCTTAATTAGAGAAAGTATGATTTAGAGTTTCTTGAAGACATTCGGTTGTGTGGGTACAAACTTGTTACTACACCACTAGAGTTTAACCTTAAACTCACATCTGTTGAGTATGATACTCATGTTGGCAATCTGATGATGAGCAATTGACAGATGCTGGAAGTTATCAAAAGTTAGAAGGCGAATTGCTATATTTGACCATCACCAGGCCAAACATCAGTTTGCAGTGCAAGTACTTAGTAATTCATGCAGTATCACATTGGAATGCAGCTTTGAGATTGGTAAGGTACATTAAGAGTCACCTGGATAAGGTATACTCTTAAAAAAGGGAGCTGATATAGAGAAATTAGCAGCCTTCTGTGATTCAGAATGGGCTGTTTGTTCAAATATATGAAGACCAGTAACATGCTATGAAATCAAGTTAGGGGAGTCTTTGGTATCTTGAAAATCCAAGAAACAACAAACCATAAGTAGAAGTTCAGCAGAAGTTGAATACAAAAGTATGGCAGCAGCAGTAGCTGAAGTAGTTTCGCTAGAAGGTCTGTTAAAAGAATTAAGTGTTGACATATCAACACCAGTAAAATTGTTCAGTGGCAGGAAAACAACAATGCAGATTTCAGCTAATCCAATATATCATGAGAGAACGAAATATATCAAGATTGATTGCCATTTTATTAGGGAGAAGATAAAAAAATGGCTGATTCGACCAGAATAGTTGGGAAGAAAACATCAACCAGCTGATCTTTTTACAAAAGAGCTGGGTGCATCATATCACCATTATCTGTTATCCAAGCTAGGGGTATTAGATATGTACCACCCTCCAACTTGAGGGGGAGTCACGTGCCTCGTGTGACCTTTTGTAATAAGCCGGTTAGTTAGTTTGTTAGAGGCTACAATGTATAAATGTACAATGCTGTGAATTGAAGAAATAATGTCGAATTAGATTTTCCATTCCCTCATTCTGATTTCCTCTATTCTTCACTTAGCTTCTAGATTCTTCTAACACATAGAGTAAGTGATGAATCTCGGACACTTTGGTGTCAGTTGATTTGTTTTCCTTCGTATATGTGAACTCCCTAATCATTTATGAATTCTCCGAACATTCGATTTCCTCTCTGAGTACTGTAGTTGATCTTCCAAGGAGTCTTCTATCGATCTTCGATTTTCTGACTTTCCGACTTATATTCCGGTTGTTGTGTAAGCTGACTGAACAATCTTATCCACGTCTTTTTGAATGATACATGTGTTATGTTCCTTTTTACCAATATAGAGCAGGCCAACAATAAAAAAATACTACTAATTCTTGCATAATATTTGTGTTAAACAGAGGGGGACCCAGGATATAAGCGTTACGGGGGCACCATTATTTTTAGTATGCCAATCACCAACAATAAATTTCGGGTGTAACTCTTTGAAATGACTATGATAATTTATCATCAAAATAAAAACAATAATATTATCAAATACCATTAACGTGATACTAATATAACAAAAGTATATTGTCCACTCATAGTTAAACTCGATGCATTTTTATATTTTTAAAACGGTCAATAATAGCACAATTGCTTATATTTATAAACACTTCCTTCTCAAAGTAACAAACTAAACAATCATTTAAAAATGCATCACCAATACTACTACGCAATTTATCTTTGATGAACTTCATAGATGAGAATGCTCTTTCCACCGTTGAGGTTGCGACAGGTAAAATTAAAGTCAACTTCACAAGAAAATAAACAAGTGAATAAGTCTCCACAAGATTTGTTTCAACCAATGCTTTCGCCAAATCACCAATTTATTTTAAATTAGAGAACCTAGGGTCACCATGTTGCATATGCCATATGAAAGTGTCAAGTTGGCGACTAAGATCTCGAAACTTCAATTCACCAAACTCATCGGGATAATGCTTGTCCAATGTCATTATTCTTTCCTTATCAAAATTAGCAAATGAGTTAGCCGGATTCACGCTAGTCATACCAAGAAGCAAGTTACTACTCACAACATCAAAACGACTATTAAGCTCCAGAAGTTGTAAATCAATCACGGCATAAAAAAGCTCAACAGGTAAGTGATGTGAATAAGTAACACTAGAAGGCCTACGCTTCGTCTTTCTAGGAATGTAGAATTCTTCCATCTTGGGCACCAAAATATCATGTTTTGCACAAAATAAATATACTTCATCCATCAATGGTTCCCATCCTTTGTCTCTCATTCCTTTCAGCCTTTCCTTTGTGATATCAAGAAATACCATGGCATTGATAATATCTTGATCTTTCTTCTGTAATGCTTTGCTCAACTCATTTGACATTATCAATACTTTCAACATTAAGTGAAGCAAGAAAAAAAATTCAAATGCTTTAATTTTACTAGAAAAAACTTCTGCTTGCAACCTATTATTAACATCACCTTCACATTCAATCACCCCAAGCACATGAACAATAGAAGAAAATAAAATAACAAAGTTATCCAATGTTCTACAATGTGATCCCCAACGAGTGTCACCTGGCCTTTGAAGCCCCCGCTCTTGAGTTAATCCTTTCCCACTTTGAACTTCACCACTCCCTAAAAATTGCTCCAATAATTCTGCTTGATGATCCCGAAGTTGATCTCTACGCTCAAAAGAAGCTCAATTATATTCAACATGTTAGTAACAATAGCAAAGAAAGTCTCAACCTCCTTGTGTTTTTTAGCAACAACTACAAGCGTCAATTGTAATTGATGTGCAAAATAATGAACAAAATATGCCCATGGAGGTTCTTGCAAAATTAAAGCTTTAAGGCCATTCATCTTTCCCTGCATATTACTAGCCCCATCATAGCCTTGTCCACGTATTTTGGATGGACTTAATGAGTGTTTCATTAGCAAAGAAAGTACCGCATCTTTCAATGACTTTGCAGATGTATCACTAACACGAACAAGACTAATAAATGGATCGTTCACTTGGCCTTTTTCGTCAACATACCGCAAAGCAAGGGCCATTTGTTCATGGTGTGAAATATCCTTGGACTCATCAAATAATATCCCAAAATAATCTCCATCAAAATCATCAATTATAGCTTTCACGGTCTCTTGTGCACAAGCACTCACAATATCCTTTTGAATTTTTGGCGAAGTCATCATATCATTTTTTGGAGCATGTTTTAATATAACTCTATCTACATCTGGAAGCCTATTTCCAAGCCATTCCAAAAGCCCTAGAAAAAGGCCTTTATTTTTTTGAAGATTCACTTTCATCGTGACCACGAAAAGGCAATCCAAAGTCCAAGAGAAACCTTGCAACATCAATTGAGGCATTTAAACGAATTCGATATTCAGTTTTTTATTGATCGGATTGCTTTTCAAAAGCAACTTGAATTGATTGAGATTGATTTGACAAGTCTAACATATTGTTGAAGCACTTATGGTGGAGATTACTTACTTCACCAACATGTAGATCAAATCTTTCGGTTGCTTTATGCCAACCCTTAAAGCCAGTTTTTGTGAAAGAGTCACCCGTGCTTCCATTAACGTAATCATTTTTGAATAAATAACAACATAAACAAAATGCGGTATCTTTCTTCACACTATATTCTAACCATCTAGAATGCAAACCTTTAAACCAATCCGAACTAAATTGGTGCATTTTCTTCCCAAATAAAGTTTTAGGAAATTTGTGATCTGGTTGGCAGGGCCCTCTTTGGATGTAGTGTCTTCTCACTTTATCCCGTATTCTAGGGCTATATCTATCAATGGGTATTCTCTCTCCGGGGTCGGTATTAAGTGATTTCACATCAAACTCTTCTACAAGATGGGAGGAATTGTCTCTAAAACTAGAACTTGGTTGAGGAGAATTAAACCTCGTCAAAAATTTGTCCATCTCAATTTACATCAAGAGATCTTCCTACAAAGCAACAATGCCAAGCAAAATAATATTTTTAATATGATTAATCATAAAAAAATACTAGTGTCCAATATATGTAGCTGAAATTCAACCAAACTTTCTTAGGAGTAAAAAGAAACAGCAAACTAAAAAGTGAACATTGGTTCAAAGAGCTCACCGTTTCTAATTTTTTGAGAGTCGAACAAACAATAAATTCAAAAATTAAAAGAAGTACACCTTTTGGGGCCTAAATCAAAGGCTTTACTAGCCTCAACAAAATCAAGAAAAATTACAGAAAATTCAAATATTCAATCAAAATAGAATAGCCAAAAGTGAGAACAAGACACAAATAAGAGGCAAGCAAAACCTTCTAGTTAAGCCCCTTCTCAATCGTATTTTAAAAGGAATTTTTTTAAACCCTAACTTAGAAATTGAAATTTACCATTAGAAAAGTGGAAACAAGATGGAAAATTCCAAGTATAATTTTTAAAATCTTACCCAGAAAAAGATTGGCAGCTGCTTGATGCCTTGATCCCTGAAGAAAGAACGCGTGAATCTGTGATGGTGAAAAGGTGAATAAAATTTGTTTTGGTCGTTTGGGTTTGGCAGAAGAATGTCAAAAGAGAGAAAAGGGAGTATTGCGTTGAAATTCTCTCAAAGAGAGAGAAAAGGGTACTAGTAGGCCTGTAGGCGTTGAAATTACCAAATGAGACCCAATCAAAAAAATTATTTTGATTCTTGAACTTGAGATTCAAACTTGGGTCTTGAAGAAGCCAACTGCTCCACAAACCAACTCTTCTATCCAGTCTTTTTAACTGAGGGTGCCGCATAATATATTTATAGGGGTCCTTCTTGTATTAACTTATATATATAGAATATATATACAATATTTTTACTGAGGCCAACGGGTGCCCGTACCCCCACCCCCAAGCGTAGGTCCGCCCCTGGTGTTAAACCAAATAATTTAATTATAGAGTTGAATCAAAGTAACAACATATATCATATAACCCTATTAAATGTATAAATAACAACCGAATGTCTAATATTCACTGGAAGCTGGTTAAGTGTTAATTTCCTCGCAAGAGACGACGTCAAAATTCCATAACCCAACCGTCACGTAAGGGCTAATACTAAGAAAAAACAAGAAATGAATGAAAGGGAAACGCAGGAAATGGACATTGACTTGGAAATTTCACAAGTCTTCCTAAATTTGCATTATTTAGTAACCAGTAGATGAGTAAAGACGTTTCACATCTCAAATTTTCAAACTTAACAAAGAAACAAGTCTACAAATGACGAATACCATATATGAAAATTTAGCCACCAACATAATTATAAAGGATTGCTTGCTCTGCACATTGCAGTAGTGTAGCTTTGATTGGCAAAAGCGATTTAGCCTTCTAACCATCAGTTGTCGAATAATATTTTGATCGATTGGAAAATGGGAAAGATGGTGTGCACTGAGGTGGACGGAGGCAACGGTTTGGATGTCAGTCCATTTTTCATAGCTCTTATCATTGCTGTTCTGTTCTTATTCATTTCATGCATCAGTCCACCACCTCGTCGCAGATTTGTTGCCGTCACTCCACTCTAATTGAATTTGCTACGTACAATCAAGAAGACTAGATCTAGCTAAAGCTTCCCATTGGTCTTTGATTTTATTGCTCTTACTTGGATAATTATTTTTCTTTTTCATTTGCTAAGTCTGTAAGTGAATTGGGATTACTTTTAATATATAAATTCTCATCTTTGGGACAAGAACTCATGCATCATCGTCCCTTATTCTGCTTGTTTGCCTGATTTTATTAAGTTCAGAGATTATAGCGGGAGATCTAATTTTTCAGTCGATTGCAAATGTTATTTTAATCACATAAGAGCTCTCTAAATATAACACAAAAGATTTTTGTAGGATCATTTTTTTCTATCCAATACGTCTATATTAGGAACGCAATTATGGACCGTCTATGTCATGATCCAAGTTCTCCCTCTATGAACTGTCGTAACGGCACCTATTCTCAGCAACTAGGTAAACCTAACAATTAGTGAAAAAAGAATTAAAAGTAAAAAATTAGTCACGGCATAAACAATAATAACTCTCTCGACCAATAATAACACTACCAAAATCCGAAATCTATGAAGCACAAGCTGAGAAAATACATAATGTTCTAACTCCAGAAGTCTAAACGAAAGAAAAATACAAGAAGTCTATAACTGAAGGGAGAGTAGAGAGGGACTTTTAGGTCTACGGACACAGCAGATATACCTCAAAGTCTCTGGATCATCTTGCCTCATGGATAGTATGGCTGAGCAGAAGAACCTGGATCTGCATAGAAAAAATATGTGCAGGAAAGCACATGAGTATCCTGCACATGAGTACACCACAGCGGTACCCAATAAGTGCCAAGCCTAACATCGGTCGAGTAGTGACGAGGAGAGGTCAGGGCCCTACTGGTTATATATATAACAAGGTAAAACAATATGAAATGTGATAGCATAACTAAAATACTAACAGTCAAGAAAGATGATATCATCGAAAGAAATAACTTAATACGCAGAGATATCAACAAGGGATCTCCCGGGATAACGTCCTGTAGTCCTAAACGTAAATGTGCAAAGGATCTCCCGGGATACCATCCCGTAGTCCAAATCATAAATGCGCAGGGGAATCTCCCGGAATACCGATCCGTAGATCCAAAGTAAATATCAAGTACAGGGGAATTTCTTGGGATACCTTCCTGTAGTCCCAATTATAAATGTACAGGGGGATCTCTCGAAATATTGATCCGTAGTCCCAATGTAAATGTCCAGTACAGGGGGATTTCTCGAGATACTGTCCTATATTTCCAAATATAAATGTGCAAGGGGATCTCTCGGAATACCATTCCGTAGTCCCAAAGTAGATACATAACCAAATCAATACACACAACAGTCTCAAGAAGGAAGTCTATAGTTCTATTCAGGTTCGAATCAAGGAAAATAGGTAATTTCTACTCTAAACATGCTACACAGAATCCAAGCAAGCAGTTAAAGCAGATAAAAGAGTTAAGTTACATAAGCATGCTTTCCTAAGCTAAACAGGAGGTTTCACATACTAGTATTTGCTCAATTAAAAGAAAATATAGATATTTACTTAATGAAAATAGAGTTTTTCAGCAATTAGCACATGTACACACTCTTCACTTCACGTACACGGCATTTCATATATCAACAGTACCAAAATCCAAAGGGGAGTTTCCCCCACACCAGGTTAGGCAAGCCACTTACCTCGTACCAGCTCAAAATCAATCTGATAACACGCTCTTGCCACGAGTATCCAACTCCGAGTGACCAAATCTAATCAAATCAATTACATAATGTAAATAAAACTACAAGCAACTAATTTAACTAATAAATTTAAAGCTATGACGAGAAATTAAAGACGCCCAAAATTCCTCTCCGGACCCACGTCTCGGAATCAGGTAAAAGTTACCAATTTAGAACACCCATTCACTCATGAGATCACTCATACAAAAATTACTCTATTACAACAAATAAAACCCGATCAAAATCCAAAAACTCGGTTGGGGAACTTTTCCCCCAATTCCCCATTTCTTCCACTCAAATTCTTTGATTAGATATGTAAAATAACAATAGAATAATGAAACAAAAATGAAATAGGGTTTGGAATCGTTACCCACTAATTTCCTTTTGAATAACCTCACAAAATTGCCTTCTCCCGAGCTCAAAATCGAATTTGATGTTATGAACTTTAAACCATCGAAATTTCATATTTCTACACAGCGACTATCGCATCTGCGGTCGCACACCTTCAAAAAAGCATCGCAAGTTCAAAATCCACTTATCAGGGCTGGGGCCGCATCTGTTGTCCCTGAAGCACAAGGCCAAACTCACTTCTGCGGTGCCGCACCTGCAGTCCATAATCCGCAGGTGAGAAAACAACAGGTTCAGCAAATTCAGAAGTTGCCTAAGTCCCATTTCCAATCCTTTAAGCATTCGAAACTCACCCGAGGCCCCTTGGATCTCAACCAAACATGCCAACCAGTCCTAAAACATCATACGGACTCAGTCGAACCCTCATATCACATCAAACAACGCTAAAACCACGAATCACCCTCCAATCCAAATATAATGAAATTTAATTTTTTAAAATTCTAAAGATGTCGAAACCAACCAAATCATGTCCGATTGACCCCAAATTTGCACACAAGACACAATCAACACTACGGACCTATTCCAACTTCCAGAATCGGATTCCGCCCCCAATATCAAAATTCACTGTCAGTCCGAAAACTTCAAAAATTCAACTTTCGGCATTTCAAGCCTAATTAAGCTACGGACTTCCAAAATGCAATCCGGACATGCCCCTAATCCCAAAATCACCTAACGGAGCTAACAGAATCGATAGAATTCCATATCGAAGCCTTATTCATACTGTTCTGACTACGGTCCAAATTCTAAGGCTTAGACTCTCATTTGGAATCTAAGTGTCCCAAAACGCTCTGGAAATGAAGATGAAGCATCTCGGCAAGTCACAATAGCAAAAATAGACACGGGGGAAGTAGTTAATAGAGGATCGGGCCATAAATTTTAAAAATGACCGGCTAGGTCGTTATATCCTCCCTCTCTTAAAATATTCATTCGTCTTCGAATGAGCATAGAGGCGTACCTGAAGTGGTGAAAAGATGAGGGTAATGGCTACGCATATCTTGCTCGGTCTCCCAAGTTGCCTCCTCGACCCGCTAACCTCGCCAATGAACCTTTAGTGAATGTTCTTTGACCTCAGCTTTCGAACTTGCTTGTCCTATATAGCCACTAGCTTCTCGACATAAGATAGATCCTTGTCTAACTGGACTAAACTGAAATCCAACACATGCGACGGATACCTCTGGAACATCGAATCATGAAATACCGGATGAACCCCTGGCAGGCTGGGAGGTAAGGCAAGCTCATAACCAACCTCCCCAACACTTCGCACTATATCAAAGGGACCAATAAACCTAGGGCTCAATTTGCCTTCTACCGAAATCTCATAACACCCTTCATAGGTAAAACCCGAAGCAATACCCACTTTATAACCATAAATGAAATATAGCAAACCTTTCGGTCCACATAACTCTTTTGTCTGGACTGGGCTATGCAAATTCTATCCTGAACCACCTTAACCTTCTCCAAAGCGTCCTGAACCATGTCTGTGACCAATAATCTAGCCTCACCCAGCTCGAATCAACCCACTGAAAATCTACACCGTCTACCATATAGAGCCTCATATGGTACCATCTGAATGCTGGACTGATGACTGTTGTTGTAGGAAAACTCTGCCAGTGGCAAGAACTGATCCCAAGAACCTCCAAACTCTATCACACGTGCACGAAGCATATCCTCAAGAACCTGAATAGTGCACTCAGACTGTCTGTCCGTCTGGGGGTGAAATGTTGTGCTCAACTCTACCCGAGTACCCAACTCATGCTATACGACTCTCCATAACCGTGATGTGAACTGAGTACCTCTATCTGAAATAGTGGAAATTGGAAAATCTCTCAGATATAAATCTCAGCCAATTGCTCTAAAGAATAAGTAGGACACACAGGAATAAAGTGTGCGGACTTGGTCAGCCGATCCACAATCACCCAAATGGCATTGAACTTCCACAAAGTCCGTAGGAGTCCAACTATGAAGTCCATGGTGATCCACTCTCACTTCCACTCCGGAATCTCTATCTGCTGAAACAAGCCACTCGGTCTCTGATGCTCATACTTTACTTGCTGACAATTGAGGCATCGAGCTACAAACCTAACTATCTTTCTTCATCCTCCTCCACCAATAGTGCTGCCTCAAATCCTGATACATCTTTGTGGCACCCGGATGGATGGAATACCGCGAACTTTGGGCCTCCTCCAAAATCAGCTCCCGAAGTCCATCAACATTGAGTATACATATCCGACCCTACATCCTAAATACCCCGTCTTCACCAATGGTCATATCTCTGGTGTCACCATGCAGGACCTTGTCCTTGAGGACAAGCAAATGAGGGTTATTATACTGATACTCTCTGATATGACCAAACAAGGAAGATCGAGAAACCACACGAGCTAGGACCCGACTGAGCTTCGAAATATCCAATCTCACAAACTGCTGGCTAAGGCCTGAATATCTATCGCCATGGGCCTCTCTACTGCTGGTAGGTAAGACAAACTCCCCAAACTCCCCACCCAATGACTCAAAGCATCGGCCACCACGTTGACCTTGCTCGGGTGATACAAAATAGTGATATCATAGTCCTATAACAGCTCTAACCGCCTACTCTAACGCAAATTAAGGTCCTTTTGCTTGAACAAATGCTGCAAACTCTGGATATCAGTGTAGATCCCACAAGGAACAGCATACAAATAATGGCGTCAGATCTTTAAGGCGTGAACAATAGCAGCTAACTTAAGATCATGGACATGATAATTCTTCTCGTGCACCTTCAGTTGTTTGGATGCATAGGTAATCACCCTACCATCCTGCATCAATACCGCTCCAAGGCCAATCCTCGAGGCATCACAATAGACAGTATAAGACCCCGAAATTGTGGGCAAGATCAGTATTGGGGTTGTATTCAAAGCTTTCTTTAGCTTCTGAAAGCTCTCCTCACACTCCTCCGTCCACCTCAACAGAGCACCCTTCTGGGTCAGCTGGGTAATAGGTGCTGCAATAGATGAAAACCCCTCAACAAATCGACGGTAATAACCCGCAAATCCAAGAAAAATACAGATCTCTGTAGCTAAGGATATTCTGGGCCAACTCTGCACTGCTTCTAGTTTCTTCGGATCCACCTTGATCCCTTCACTCAATATTACGTGACCCAAAAATGCCACGGAATCCAACCAGAACTTACATTTCAAGAACTTCGCATATAATTTCTTTTCTCTCAAAGTCTGAAGCATTGTCCTCAGGTGATGCTTATGATCTTCTCATCTCCAGGAGTATACCATAATGTCATCAATAAAGACAATGACGAATGAGTCAAGATATGGCCGGAATACACTGTGTATCAAATGCATAAATATTGTTGGGGTGTTGGTCAGCCCAAATGACATAACAAGGAACTTGTAATGACTATACCAAGTTCTGAAGGCAGTCTTTGAGATATCTGGCTCCAGAATCTTCAACCGATGATAGCCTGAACACAAGTCAATCTTAGAAAACACTCGAGCACCTTTTAACTAATCAAACAAGTCATCAATATGAGGTAAAGGATACTTCACTGTAACTTTGTTCAACTGGCGATAATCAATGCCTATATGCATAGAACAATCCTTTTTCTTCACGAGACATAAGCACTAGGGGTGGGCGTTCGGGCAGTTCGGATTGCATATGAAATTTCGGTTTGGACTTTTAGTTTTCGGATTGACAAAATGACAATCCAAATCCAATCCAAATAAGTTCGGATTGGATAGAATTTTTTATGTTCGGTTTTGGATTAATCGGTTTGGATATTTTGGATTTTTGGTTTTGAGCTTATAACTTGAGATGTTTCTTCTTTTTACAGAAATGAATATCCAAATGAAGTAATCATGTTAAACTGCATAAAAATTTCTTCATTTTCACCGCAATTATCGAAATGAAATATTAAAGCAATTAAATTATTATATAAAAAATAAGAAAAAAAAGACAAATGAAACATTAATACGACAGATAAGAAGTAGAAATAGTAAAACCATGTCCAAATAGAAAGTATTCTCATAATAACTTAGTAATTAATATTGAATATATATGATAATATCTAATGCGTAGGGTATTGAACTTATTACTATTCACATATGGATAATGGACTAAATATAAAGTATTAGAATTTCGGATTTTCGGATATCCAAAAATTCTAAGTACCAAATCCATTATCCAATCCAAAATCCAAAATTTTTAAAAATTAAATCCAAAATCCAATCCGTAATCCGAAAATCCAAACAAAAAATCCATGAAATTCGAATTTCAGTTTGGATTTCGGGTTTGCCCAAAGTACGTCCACCCCTAATAAGCACCCCAAGGTGACACACTGGGCCGAATAAAACCCTTATCAAGAAATTCCTGTAACTACTCCTTCAACTCTTTCAACTCAAAAGGAGTCATACGGTAAGGAGCAATAGAAATGGGTTGAGTGCCCGGCAACAAATTAATGCCAAAATCAATATCTCTATCGGGCGGCATGCCTGGAAGATCCGCTGGAAACACATCAGAGAATTCCGCACTACTGGGACAGAATAAACTATAGGGCTATCAATAATGACATCACTCACATAAGTTAGATAAGTTTCACACCCTTTCTCAACCACTCGCTGAGCTTTAAGAAATGAAATAACTCTACTAGCAGTGTGATCTAAGGTACCACTCTACTCTAATCGCGGTACACCTGGCATAGCCAACATCAGAGTCTTGGCATGACAATCAAGAATAGCATAATGGGGCGACAACCAGTACATGCCTAAGTTAACATCAAAATCTGCCATGCTAAGCAATAATAAATCGGCTATGATCTCAGAACCACTAAGAACAATCAAACACAATAGATAAACACGGTCCACAACAAGAGAATCTCCCACCAGAGTAGAAACATAAACATGGGAACTCAAAGAATTCCGAGATACGCCCAAATGCGGGGCAAAATAAGATGATACCAAAGAATAATTGGAGCCTGGATCGAAAAAAATTGATGCATCTCTAGACAGACCGGATTAATACCTGTAATGATAGAATCGGAGGCGACATCCTCAGTACGGGCAGGAAGGGCATAGTATCTGGACTAGCCTCTCCTAGAGGGACCTCTACCTCCTCAACCTCCACCTCTACCTGGCTGAGCAGGTGGGGTAGCAACTGGTTCTGTAATTATAGTCTGGGAACTCTGCTGAGCGCGTTGTGGCTGAGAAGTCTATGGAGGTGCATCCCTCCTAAGTCTAGGGCAATCCCTCACCACATGGCATGTGTCGCCACACTCAAAACAAGCTCTGGGAGGACGTGGCGGTTGTGACTAGCTCGGGTCAGGTTTGTTGGACTGATCATTGAAAGCACCCCGTGCAAGAGGCGCACTAGATACTGGGGTGCATAATAAGGCTCTTGAGGCCTAGGAGGAGCTGGAATATTGTTGGTTCCTAGAAGAGATAAATGAATGGGGAGACATATATAACCTCTACCATGACGAACTATAGCTGGGGCCGGGGTACTAGAATAATGGCCTGACTCTCGAGACCTCTTGGCCTCTCTCTCCTCTCTATCCCAAGCAAGCATGCCCTCTACTCTCCTAGCAATGCTCAACACCTGCTGATAGGCAATATCTATCTCCAACTCCCAGGCCATTCTACCTGATACTGGGAATGAGTTCCTCAATAAACTGCCGAACTCTCTCATGAACCGTAGAAACCAAATCTGGTGCATGCCTAGCCAAGTCACTAAAACGGACATCATAGTCTGAAACAGTCATAGAACCCTAGTACAAATGCTCAAATTCTGCGTGACATGCGTCCTTGAGGCTTTGAGGGACATACTCCATCAAAAATATATCTGAAAATTGGGACCATAAAAGGGAAGCTGCCTCAGCTAGGCTGTCCAACTCAAAAGTACGTCACCACTGGCTGATCCTCGAAGCTGTAAGGAAGTGAAAGAACCCCACTCGACCCTGATATTCCCATAGTATGGAGGATACGGTGGCACTCCTCCAGAAATCCCTGGGCATCCTCAAATGCTAGACCACTGAATGTAGGAGGCTGGTGATCATCTCCGGTAGAACGTGTTCTCACCATCTGTGAGAGAATAGAAGACAGCGGTTTAGAATTTTAATATCAATAGTCTTGCACGACAAGGAAATCAAATGAAGTGGAATTTTCCTAACAATTACATAGCCTCTCAAAGATAAGTAAAGACATCTCCGTACCGATCCGCGAGACTCTAATAAACCGGCTTGTGATTCATGACTCCTACGAACCTAGAGCTCTGATACGAACTTGTCACGACCCAAGTTCTCCCTCCATGGACTGCCGTGATACCAACTAGTCTCTATGACTAGGTAAGCCTAACAATTAGCTGAAAAAGAGTTAAAAGTACAAAACTAGCCAACTAACAAGTAAATATAAATAAAGTGTTTAAAATAACGCTCGGCATAAACAATAATAACGCTCTCAACCAATAATAACACTCCCAAAATCCGGAATCTGATGAATTACAAGCTAAGAAAGTGCATAATGTTCTAACTCCAGAAGTCAAAATGAAAGAAAAATACAATAAGTCTATAACTGAAGGGAGAGTAGAGAGGGACTTCTAGATCTATGGATGCGGCAGGTATACCTCGAAGTCTTTGGATCGCCTCGCCTCACGGATAGTATGGTTGAGAAGAAGAACCTAGATCTGCATACAAATAACATGTGTAGAAAAGTGCATAAGTACACCATAACAGTACCCAGTAAGTAACAAGCCTAACCTCGGTCGAGTAGTGACGAGGAGAGGTCAGGGCCCTACTGGTTATATATATAACAAGGTAAAATAGTATGAAATATGACAGTATAACTAAAATACTAACGATCAATTAAGATGAAATCACAGAAAGAAATAACTCAGTACGCAGAGATATCAACAGGGGATCTCCCAGGATAACGTTCTGTTGTCCCAAACGTAAATTTGTAGAGGATCTCCTGGGATACCGCTCCATAGTCCGAATCGTAAATGTGCAGGGAAATCTTCCGAAATATCGATCCGTAGTCCCAAAGTAAATGTCCAGTATAGGGGCATCTTCCGGGATACCATCCCGTAGTCACAATTATAAAAGTGCAGGGGTATCTCCCGAAATACCGATCCGTAGTCCAAAAGTAAATATCCAGTACAGGGAGATCTCCCGGGATACTATCCCGTAGTCCCAAATATAAATGTGTAGAGGGATCTCTCGGAATACCGTTTCGTAGTACCAAAGTAAATACACAACTAAATCAATACACACAACAGTCTCAAGAAGGAAGTCTATAGTTCTATTCAGGCGTATTAAGGAAAACAAGTAATTTCTACTTTAAACATGCTACGCAAAATCCAAGTAAGCAGTTAAAGTAAATAAGACAGTTAAGTCACATAAGCACGCTTTCCTAAGCTAAATAGGAGGATTCACATACTAGTATTTGCTGAATTAAAGGAAAACATAGATATTTACTTAATCAAATAGTTTTTTCAGAAATTAGCATATGTATGCACTCGTTGCTTCACGTACACGGCATTTCATATAACAACAGTACCAAAATCCTAAGGGGAGTTTCCCCCACACAAGTTAGGAAGCCACTTACCTCAAACCAGAACAAAATCAATCCGATAACACGCTCTTGCAACGAGTAACCAACTCCGAGTGGCCCAAATCTAATCAAATCAATTACATAACGTAAATAATACTACAAGCTACTAATTTAACTAATGAATTTAAAGCTACGGGCGAGAAATTAGAAAGACGCCCAAAAATCCTCCCTGGACCTAGATCTCGGAATCGGGTAAAAGTTACCAATTTAAAGCACCCATTCACTCACGCGATCACTCGTCCAAAAATTACTCAATTTCGACAACTAAAATCCGATCAAAACCCAAAAACTCGGTTGGAGAATTTTTCCTCCAATTTTCCATTTCTTCCACTTTTCTTTGATTAGATGTGTAAAACAATAGTAGATTAATGAAATAAAAACGAAATAGGGTTAGGAATAGTTATCCACTGAATTCCTCTTCAAAAACCTCACAAAATCGCCTTCTCCCGAGCTCAAAATCGAATTCGATGTTATGAACTTCAAACCCTCGAAATGTTATATTTCTGCCCAGCGATTACCGCATCTACGGTCATGGGGCTGCATCTGCGGTCCCGCACCTGCGAAAAAAGCATTGTAGGTGCTAAATCCACTTACCCGTGCTGGGTCCGCATTGGCAGTCACTGAGCCGCATCTGTGGTTTTCCAGCCGCATCTGCGGTCCCTGAGGCACAAGGCCAAAACTCGCTTCTGCAGTGTCGTACCTTCAGTCCAAAATCTGCAGGTGCGAAAACAACAGGTTCAGAAAATTCAGAAGTTACCTAAGTCCAAATTCCATTCCATTAAGCATCCGAAACTCACCCGAGGACCCCGGGACCTCAACCAAACATACCATCCAGTCCTAAAGCATCATACAGACTCGGTCGAATCCTCAAATCACATCAAAAAATGCTAAAACCACGAATCACCCTCCAATCCAAACCTAATGAACTTGAATTTTTCAAAATTTTACAACCGATGCCGAAACCAACCTAACCATGTCCGATTGACTCCAAATTTTGCACACAATTCACATTCAACACTACGGACCTATTCCAACTTTCGGAATCGGATTTCACCCCTAATATCAAAATTTCACTATTGGCCCGAAAACTCCAAAAATTTAAATTTCGGTACTTCAAGCCTAACTATGCTACGGACCTCCAAAATACAATTCGGATACGCCCCTAAGCCTGAAATCACCTAACAGAGTTGACGGAATCGATGGAATTCTATTCCGGAGCCATCTTCACACTGTTCCAACGACGATCTAAATTCTAAGGCTTAGACTCTCATTTGGGAACTAGTGTCCCAAAACACTCCGAAACTCAAGATGAACCATTCCGGCAAATCACAATAGCAGAAATAGAAAGGAGAAAGCAATTAATAAGGAGATCGGGATGTAAATTCTAAAAACGACCGGCCGAGTCGTTACAGTCTATATTATGAGTGTCAGCTAGCCGTCAACAATGCGTTATATTTAATTTTTGAAGCCAAAGTAACAATATTCTGCAGTGCAGATTTCGTAATGAGGAGTTCACTAGAAAACTGCTCATCATCTATGACGAACGAGAGTGAAGCTACCAAATCAGTCTTAAATTCAACGAAGGAGAAAGGCTGCACCACGGCTTAGCTATTGCTGGGTAAGAAATAAAATAATGCCAGCTAAGACTTACTCACGCTAGATGTTTATACTAAATTAATTACCGTAGTTACATGATTTAATAAGTTAAAAATACTCAATAGGTGACCATGATTTAGTAAAAGCGGTGTAGGCACAAACAAATGTCATGGATCACAAACAAATCTCCAGTTATTAGTGACAAATTAAACAAATGTGTGAGTAAGTTCTTACCACTGGATTGCTTCCCGTAAAATCTTCATAAGTTGCAAAATTCCGAACTAAGTTAAGATTAGCACCCTCTAAATGAATGAATTGTCAGCAAACAAAATACTGCACCACGATACAACACTGCACGATAATCTCCAGTTATTAATGACAAAAAAAGGATTCAGAACTATTTTACATAATGCGTACAAAATCTAATATAAACATACATTTTATAAAATCTCTAATTGTATATAGTTAATTCGAACTTCAAACAAGAAAGTAGCAACCTCAAGTGAATGTGGGCTCATCAATATGTCTTCTGATGGGTTAGAATTTGGGCAGAGGACACAAATAGGACACTACTATTACTTTTTTGATTCCGATAATAAAAGCTTTAGGAAAAATGTCTCGTGCCAGAATTTAAAGCTCATTGGGCTGGATTTTCCTTAGCAACAGATGGTGATCATAAGGATTCATAAATGGGTTGAAAATTCTAGTCATTGTCGGAATTCCCGGTGCTTCAAAATTATGATTTTCAGGAGCGTCCTTAAAAATTTGGCATGAAACTATTTTTCTAAAATATTTGTTAACGGGGTTAAAATATAAAAAGAAATTTTCACAAACCACTGTTGTCTAGTGGTTATTAGCTATTATAGCTATCATTTACTAAATTACTTACTATAGCTATATTTTCAATACGTTCACTTCCTCTCTAACGTTCACTGCGAACCCCTGCTAACCCCTCAGCCCTNCCCACGCCGGCATTTGCTGCTGTGCCGTCACCGCTGACGCCGCAAGTGCTGCTACAGTCGTTACAGGGCAACAAGCTTGGAGGAGCAATTTTCTTCTTCTTCCAACCTTATCAACAAGGATCTTTTCTCCGTAAAAAATCCTGCTCTGTGTGTCTAATTTTCACTGCGCTCTCATTAGTCATCGGAACAGTAGCTTTCACTTTTAAAACCAATAGCGTAATTTTCAGTTTACTGTTCATCGGAACAGTAGCTTCTTTAAGAAGTGAGCCTAATTTTTCCCATTATTTACTTCACGTTCTTATCCTTTTTGCGGCATGTAATTTCTCTGGCATATGTTTTGTTCTTTATAGTGTTGAATTTTAAATTTTCTCCTCTTTGTTTGGTATAATCGCAATTTTTCTTATCTCTTTCCGTGAAAATTTTCACAATTTTACCTATTTTTCATATACCGTTTCAATTTTTGGATCTGTAGGCAATTTGGATATTAATTAAAGCAAGTATGGTTTCCATCTCTAAATTAAGATTGTTGTTTTTAATTACCATTTACGGTACTTCAGGCTTTTGGGTGTAGTTCTCTACTCTATCCCTACATTTCCCCTACCACTGTCAGGGCTACACTAGTGGTTGCGGTGACAGCCCTCTTTAGTTTTTGGGTCGTGGTATTTTTTGTGTTTTCAGGAAAATTCTTGAAGTTGTTGGAGACAAGTTAGGCACACGAGCAATAGCATAGGAGAGCAACCTGGACGAGCATCAGCAAAGGGCGGTAGGAAGCGGTATGTGAGTGCACAACTACATCGAGTACAACAAATCAACACATGTTTGGTTCTCGGGAGTTGGTACCTCCCGTTCTACTTTTTCCCTTTTTGTGATAGCTAAATTGATGTTACTTTATCTCATAATAGTTCAATCATTCAACTAGTGTAATTGTAGTCAAGCATTTCCTTATAGTTTGATTCGTTGTTTATTGTGCACTAGCGAGTCTTCATTAGATTTGTCGTAGGTGTAGTGACTGAAGTCTGGAATGATAGATTAAGGGCATGTCTTCGGGTGGGGCAGAGTGGGGGGCAGAGTATGGGGCTGGGGTCAGGGTGTGGGACGGGAGGCAGGGGAGGTAGAGGGGGAAAAGGAGCCTATAGGTTGAGAATCGGGTCATGGAATATAGGTTCGCTAACAAGTAAGTCTATAGAGTTGGCGAAGATCCTTCAGAAGAGGAAGATTAATATAGCATGCATCCAGGAGACTAGGTGGGTCGGATCGAGGGCGAGAAATGCGGATGGGTATAAGTTGTGCTACTTTGGAGTCCTGAGGGGTAAGAATGGAGTGGGTATCCTGGTAGATAGCCACCTTAGAGAGTTGGTGGTAGAGGTCAGGCGGGTGAATGATAGACTAATGACTATTAAATTGTAATGGGTGAGTGTACTTTAAATATCGTTAGTGCGTACGCGCCGCAAGTAGGCTTGGATGGGGAGATTAAAAGACGATTTTGGGAGGGGTTGGATGACATCGTTCATAGTATCCTACCTTCCAAGAGGTTATTCATAGGAGGAGATTTTAATGGTCATGTTGGGTCGT
>MU778399.1:4382-59188 GCA_026770625.1 Nicotiana glauca
GTCCTTTAATTGGAAAAACTCTTTTTATTTATACCCTTCGCGGGGTGTAAGCGCCGTAAAAAAGAGGTGTGACAAAAACTATACAGATAAAGGAGAAAGAAATCAAAATTTTGATGCTAACCTTCTGAATTTGGAGTGTGAATTTCGTTACCTTCTGAGTTTGGAGTGTGAATTTCGCTACTTCTGAGTTCTAACCGATAAAGTTTGCAACCCTTCTGAACTCTGAAGAGAATTGAATGCCGCTTAATTAGGGTACATTTGTAGCGTGAAAGTAATTTGGGAGAGATTTTAGGGTGAGTGTGAATTTCTGGAGGGATTTTACGTTGAAAACATATTTTTGGAGGGTTTTTTTAACTTTAGTTTCAGATTCCCGCCCCAATCCCGCTAAATTCGAGTATTAGAGACCGGATATTAAATTTTATTTAAACCAGAATAAGTCTTGTCGTGTAATTTAGGGAAAAAATTGGGTATTAGAGACCAAAAAAAAATCTCATCCCTATAAGTATACTTTTAGAGACCATATATAAAACTAGTCGCTAAATACTGGTCCCTAATAAACTTTTTTCTTGTAGTGTGTAGTTAGTAGTTCATCGATAAGTACCAAACTCAAACTAGATGATATCAGAGACATGGTTCTAAGCGAAAATATTTGCCGGAGAGAATAAACTGATTCTCTAGGATCTGCGTTTAATACCGCTACAAGGGGAGAATCATCCAAAGGGGACAGAGTCATAGTTATGGCAGATTAAAGTCAAGGAGAAGAGAGCAATCGGAAAACAACAAAGATATTACTTGTTAGAATTGCGATAAAAAAAAGTAACTACAATAGTCAGTGTAGAGAACCAAAGAAGAAGAAGGACAAAAATTCAGCAATGTAATTGATGAACAAGTCGGTGATGCACTAATTTGTTGTGCAAACAGTCTAGTCGAATATTAGATTCTGGACTCAGGTGCATCCTTTCACTCTACCTCATGTAATGATTTATTGCATAATTATATTGCTGAAAATTTTGGAAGCTTTTATCTAGTAGACGACAAACTTTTGGATATTGTCAGAAAAGGTAAAGTTCATATAAAGACTTCACAAGGGACATTATGGAAATTACAAAATGTCTGATATGTTTCTGGCCTCAAGAAAAATCTGATATCCATGGGTCAGATTGACGGTGAAGGATACACAATGGTACTCGATAACAGATCATGGAAGATAACCAAAGAAAATTCTGTTGTGGTACGAAGCTTCAAGAAAGGAATACTGTATGCAACTGCAATATGGTGATATACTATACCAGCAGCTGACCATGGTCATGACATACAATTGTAGAACCGAAGGCTTTGTCATATGAGTGAGAATGTAATGAAATTATTGGCATCCAAAGAAAAGTTTGAAAATCTCAAACATGTCGAATTAGGTTATACGAAGATTGCATTTCGTAAAACAAAAAAAAAAAGTTAGCTTCCCAAAGACCGGAAGGACGCTAAATTAAGATAAGCTAGAACTAGTGCATATTGATGTGTGGGAACCAGCTCCTATAACTTCTTTGTGAGGCTCACACTATTATATCACACTCATTAATGATTCCACGAGAAAGATATGGGTTTATTTTTTGAAAAATAAATCTAAAGTGTTTGTTACCTTTAAAATATAGAAAGCTGAAGTTGAAAATCAGACAACGCTAAAGTTAAAATGTTCGAAGTCTAATAATGGAGGAGAGTATGAAAGTCAAGAGTTCAAAGTATTCTGCTCTGAGAATGGAATCGGAATGATCTAGACAGTTCCTGAAACACTGAAACAAAATGGCGTCGCTGAGAGGATAAAAATAATCATGAATGAACGAACCACAAGTATCAAGATACATTCTGGGTCGCCAAAGTATTATTGGGCCGAGGTTGTTCACATAACAGCTTACCTTATAAAAAGAGGACCCTCTTTACCGCGGAATTTTGAATTTCCTAATGAGGTATGGACATAAAAGGAGGTAATTCTCTCATATCTGAAAAATCTTTGGTTGTGTTGCTTATGTACATGTAAATTCCAACGTTAGAGATAAGCTTGATGCTGAATATAAAAAAATATTTCTTTATTGGCTATGGTAATGATAATTTTGGTTATTGATTTTGAGATGATCAGAATAGAAAGATCATAAGATACATGAACGTCACATTCAATGAAAATATGATGTACAAGAACAAGCTTGGGGTAGAACCAACTAGCAGTAGCAGACAGACATCCGAAATAGTTGAGCTAGAAGTGTCACACCTCCTTTTGCGGATATTAATGAATAATATACACTTATAGGATCAACTACCAAGAGGCATCGCAAGAACCTATAGGAAGAAGTGACGGTCAACTAATAAAACTTCCCGTGTATGTAAATTCTTTTGATAACAAGCTATATTCTAGAACATAATTAGATAGCCACATGAACGGATCGATCTACTGTCTTCATGAAGTCTAAAACAACAAATAATACATAAATTTGGATCCGTGAATAGTATATCTATATACTTAAAGCAAACTGATACTAAAAATAACACAAACAAACAAATATAGACAATTGTAATTTTATGAAAATTCATAAGGATCTAGTGCTTCTCTTACAAGAAATAATCAAAGAACTAGAATTGCAAAATCTTTATATCTATCACAACTTCACAAACGAGCTACTCTTGCCTTGTACGCCTCTTGATCCTTTGGGCAGACTTCCGAGTTATAAGAAAAATAGCCATTGGGCTACTCTTATAAATCAAATCTTTCATGTTTATCAGCTAAATGACTATGCAACAAATTTCCATTAGTGTAGATATCATTTGGAGTATCAACCACTAATTTTCAAAGAATAAACCATCGTAAACTAACAGAAGATTGATTATGAGATGATTCATAGCCCTTAAACTTGTAAATTAAAACAACAATGAATCTGGGATATTAGGCCTGTACCACGATATTGAAACAATTGTGTAAACAAGTCAAGAGGCAAATTCAATCACCATATTTAGTTCAGATGAGCACACAAAACCAGAAATTTACACAGAATCGCTTGCGGGAATCTAACACAACAACAACAATAACCCGGTAAAATCTCACAAGTGGGGTTCAGGGGAATCAAACACAAATAACATAAAATAATCCAACCTTTATTCATAATTGCAACAGGAAGCTAATAGGCAAGTTTGTACATACCTAATGGAAGTAATCAACAAATAAAAGACCGAATAAAGGTCAGAAAACCAGGTATGAAGCGATGCTCAACGGAGCAGCACACACAACAGCGGCACAGAAGGAATAGCTTCCAAAACCCAAGTCTAAACCCAGATTTCGCAGAGAAAAGAAAAAGAAAATCAGTGTGTTCTTGAGTGTATTTGAGAGAATGTTCAACCCAGTCATTTTTCTTCTTTCTATTTCAGACCTCTTTTTTTAAAAATAAGTGAAAATGAGCCTTTTACAGTAGGATTCTAGGGCAACAAAACCTGATTTTCTTAATTCATTCTCATCTCTCTTCAATTCTATTTTTGTTCCCTTCAATCCCCAATCTTTAACCCATTTGTTTAATCAGCTCATTCCCCACTTTCCTAGAACCTTCCTAGGTAGTTTTGAAAGAATTACCTCTTAGAAATATGCTATTTACCTTTCACCAAGACCAAAAATTTAAGTCATATTGCCAGCATGCTCAATACTCTCTTTGGGCTTATGCACTAACAAGCCCAATTCTGAATCCAACCCAATCAAATTCAGCAAAGATTTAAACAAATAACCTCAGAATTAAACTAAATATAAACTTTAAAAAAATAATCAAAAGATATCAATACATTAACATATGCGATTAATCTTATTACTAAGCTATCGCTGCTGCTGACGAGTCAATTATGAATTAGAACATGCCTTAGACCTGTGTATTGATATTACATGAGGGGTTATAGAAAGAGGAAGAGAGGTACACCGGTCGGTCTGCCAAGATATCGATGACCCAAAGAAATCCAACAGCGAGTCGATTAAAAAAATCTGGCGAAAGGATTTCGGCTAATGGCGGGAATTATAACATAATCACTAGCCAGAACTCCTTCAACGGCTAGTGCTCCATGTCACAATCCTCAACACATGCCAAGAGGAAGATGTAGTAGAGGCTCGAAGTATTGGACTATCAATGGTTGTTCACCCAGAACATGGCCACCACGAAACGAATCGAAACCACAACCAATTGACTCCTCACCTTAAAACTAGTCGATTCATGCATGTTTTATCGTCAAGAAGAGGATATATTAGGAGGACAGAAGAAAAGGGCAAAACAGACTTTATTGTTATCTTTAGATCTCTAACTCGGAGAAGATGAGTGATTTTTGGAAGGAAATAACAGTGGATTTGGAGTGAAGGGATGATGGTGATTCTGTGATCAAGATTTGAGGGAATTCGCAAAAGTGGTCGTTGGCCGGTTGGGGTAAGGATTTAGGGGCGACTAGAGTTAGAGGTGGTGAGGAAGATGGAGAAGAGTGAGGGTCTCTAGGGTTTGAGGGTGGGATTCGGACAGATATATGGGAAATGGGGGGTTAGTTCCCAGCCGTTGGATCATCGAAGATCAAATGTTGGGATTAAGCAAAGAAAAATGACGATGTTTGGGTTTTACTGAGAGGCTGGACCGGGTATGCGAAGCTGGGCTGGGGCGGATTGAGGCAAGATTGGGCTATGGAAAATTAAGCCCAAAAGTTTGAGACAACCCCTTTTTCCTTTTTCTTGATTTTTTAAACTTATAAAATTAAATTTAAACCTAAACTAAATCCTAAATAAAACTTAATATGTAGAATTAAAATAACTATCTATTTCTTGAATTAAAATAATTAATCAACCTAAAACTAATGAAAGAACAATTACTAATTTGTAGTTAAAACTAAAGTACAAGAACGAACCAATATCTTTTGTGATTTTTTTGTTTATATATTAAATGAAATTGAGACCTAAAATTCAATGCATGAAATACTTTTATATTTTTCATGATTTTAAAATAGTAAACATGCAACTAAATGCAACCAACAATTACCAAGATATTCTTAACAATTCTATAAAATTTAAAATAAATTAAAAAATTTATTTTGTGACTTTGTAGGAGTTTTTTTTGTCAGACAAAAATTACGCGCTCACAGCTGCCCTTCTTTTCTCGAAAATGCGAAGATTTTCCGGGCAAAGATAAGTTAGCGAGTATGAGTGATTTTTCCCATTTGGATACTCCATGGAAAGTATTCTGAAAAATAATTTGATCGAAGCTTGCTTCCAAAGTTGCCTACATATCCTTGGCTATAAAGGAATCAGATCAGTGTAGTTTTAGAAGTTTTGGTGGATGATACTACAGAGAAGCTATGATTTTACTGTTTTTGTTGCTATTACTGCTTGCTGAACTCCTTATTACACCGAAATCAAAAATGGAAAGAAGCTAGGCAAGTCTATCAGCTATGAGTTACAAGATTCCTATCTAGATGTCTTCAAAACTTGATCATGAATCTTCTACAGTTTTGTTGTGCATCTTGAACTGTTGAATTGCACTCGAGGTGAGCTTCTGTTACTTCTAACTTGAAGTGACCCCATTCTTCAAGCGGGTTCCTGCTGTTGTCTTGGACTTTGAACTTAACTCTGAAATAAATTTCCTTGTTCCCCATGTGGGTGCCTACTACTTGGCTTAATACTTGAAATGAATTCCCTCGTTCTCCAGGTAGGTGCCTGCTAATATAACAAAACAGACAAAACAAAAGAAACTTTTATGTCCCAAATTGGACCAGGAGCATTCATGAGTATTAGTTGAATCCCATTATCCAGGAGGGTCATGAACATTTGAAACTAGATCCCATTATTTAGGAAGGTCCTGAATACTTAAAAATAGACTCCACTATCCATGAGGGTCCTGAAAACTTGAAGCTACACCCACTATCCAGGAGGGTCCTAAAAACTTGAAACTAAATCCCATTATCCAGGAGGGTCCTAAAAAATTAAAATTACATTCCATTATCTAGGAGAGTCCAGTAAACTTTGCAATTAAATCCCATTATACAGGAGGGTCCTGAAAACTTAAAACTAAATCCATCATCAAGGAGGGTCCTGAAGACTTAAAACTAAATCCTATTATCTAGGAGGGTCCTGAAGACTTAAAACTAAATCCATCATCAAGGAGGGTCCTGAAGACTTAAAACTAAATCCTATTATCTAGGAGGGTCCTAAACACTTGAAACTAAATCCCATTATCCAGGAGGGTCCTGAAGACCTGAAATTAAATCTCATTATCCAAGGAGGTCCTAAGGACTTGAAACTAAATCCCATTATTTAGGGGGGTCCTGAGGACTTGAAACTAAATCCCATTATTCAGGGGGGGGTCCTGAAAATATTAAACTGAATCCCATTATCCAGGGGGGGTCCTTAAAACTTGAATCTAAATCCTATTATTCAGGAGGGTCCTGACAAACTTGAAACCGAATCCCTTTATCCAGGAGGGTCCCGAAAAACTTGAAATTAAATATCATATCCAGGGGGGTCCTGAAAACTTAAAACTGAATCCCATTATCCAGGAGGGTCCTGAAGACTTAAAACTAAATCCCTTTATCTAGGAGGGTCCTGACAACTTAAAACTGAATCCCATTATCCAAGAGGGTCCTAAAAACTTGAATCTAAATCCCATTATTCAGGAGAGTCCTGACAAACTTAAAACTGAATCCCATTATCCAGGAGAGTCCTGAAAAACTTTAAATTAAATTCCATTATCCAAGGGGTTCCTAAAATCTTAAAACTAAATCCCATTATCCAGGAGGGTCCTGAAAAACTTGAATCTAAATCTCATTATTCAGGAGGGTCCTGACAAACTTAAAACTGAATCCCATTATCCAGGAGGATCCTGAAAAACTTGAAATTAAATCCTATTATCCAGCGGTGTCCTGAAAACTTAAAGATGAATCCCATTATCTAGGAGGGTCCTGAAGACTTAAAATTAAATTCATTATCCAGGAGGGTCCTGAAAACTTGAATCTAAATCCCATTATTCAGGAGGATCCTGACAAACTTGAACTTGAATCCCATTATCCAGGGGGGCCCTGAAAAACTTGAAATTAAATCCCATTATCCAGGGGGTCCTGAAAACTTAAACTGAATCCCATTATCTATGAGGTCCTGAAAACTTGAATCTAAATCCGATTATTCAAGAAAATGATAGCAGGTAGCGACAAGAAGGTCAAAACTTACAACTCCAGGGTCGACCAAATCTCGGGCGCATCCCCGGTCCTGAAAGCTGTAGACTCGAAGAAGTTTGTGCAGCGGTCGTTCCTCGAGGAAGCGGCTCCGAAATCCATTCCAAAAAGTTCAGAATGTCGGAGCTCCCAAAATACAATGGGACCTCATATCATAATGAGCATGTTACCGCCTACACGTGCGCAGTAAAAGGGAACAACATAAAAGACGATGAGATCGAGTCCGTTTTATTGAAGAAGTTTGGGGAAATGCTCTTGAAGGAGGCCATGATGTGGTACCACAACCTAGCTCCCAACTCCATAGACTCATTTTCCATGCTAGTAGACTCGTTCATAAAGGCACACGTCAGTGCCATCAAAGTAGCGATAAGGAAGTCTGACGTAACTAAGATCAAGCAAAGGGAGAATAAAATGTTGCGAGAGTTCGTATCTCGCTTCCAAACGGAACAAATGGAACTACCCCCGGTCTCCGACGATTGGGCGGTGCAGGCCTTCACTCAAGCCCTAAACGAGCGGAGCTTAGTGGCCTCGAGGCAGCTGAAGAGAATCTGATTGAGTATCCTGCCGTAACCTGGTCGGACGTCCACAACCGATATCAGTCAAAGATTAGGGTCGAGGATGATCAATTAGGTGCCCCTTCGAGCTCAGTATACCCGAGCAGGCTCTTAGCAAAGTAACCAAAGCCAAATAAAGAAAGATATCAGCCATACACCAAAGACAGGAGAAATACCCTAAGGCAAAACCTGCCTCGCAACGATCGATTGATCAACCGGGGGAAGAATCCTTAGGGACTCATTAATAGAACCGGATTTGACAGAAACACGGGGCCAACAACGGTACTGCGCCTATCAGAATACAACTTCAACGTTGATGTATCAGACATCATGTTCACTATTGGCAAAATCAGGGATACCAGATGTCCCAGTCCTATACAGTCGGATCATTCCCAAAGGAATCATAACTTGGTATGAGGATTGTCATCAACTCCGAGAGGAAGTAGCCAAGCTACTCAATAAAGGTCATCTCAGAGAATTCTTAAGCAACCAAGCGAAAAATCAGTTCCTAGAAAGAGAGGTGGCCAAGAAGAACTAAACTAGCAAGCCACAACAAGTTATACACATGATATTAGGGGGCGTCGACGCTCTCCAGGAACTTGTAATGAGAAGGACAAAAATATCCATCACTACAAAAAAGTGAACCCGGGGATATGTACCCAAAGATGCCCACACATTCAGCAAGGAGGACTCCGAGACCTTGTCCCAATCTCATAACGATGCATTGGTAATATCTTTCCTCGTAAATACATTTCAAATAAAATATGTACTCGTGGATCCAGATAGCTCGGTCAACATTATCAGGTCGAAGGTAATAGAGCAGCTCGGACTGCTAGACCAAATCGTGCCCGCCACTCGAGTCCTCAATGGATTCAACATGGCAAGTGAAACAACGAAATGAGAGATGACTCTCCTTGTCAGCGTAGATGGCACGACCCAAAATGTCAAATTTCATGTTATCGAAGGAGACATGAGGTACAATGCCTTTTTCGGACGGCCGTGGATACACTGCATGAGAGCAGTACCAACCACCCTCCACCAATTGATGAAATTCCCAATACAGGATGGGATTAAAACCGTTTACGTAGAATAGCATGCGATAAGGGAAATGTTCGCGGTGCACGACGTGGCACCGGCACCAATATCTCTGCTCTCGAAAGACCCAAAGGGTAATCAAACTAAATCTTTGGCTAAGACCGATTAAACATAGGGGAGGACCGTACCGTTCCCTCATTACAAACAACAGGGACATACCAGACCTCGGAACATCGCCGACGTATGCCACGATAAGGTTAACCATTTCCCATTTCATTTTATATTTTATACTAACCCGTATGCAGGCACCCGATCAAAGCAGTCAAAAGCGCTAACCCTGCCCGAAGTCCTTAAGGTTTTAAAAGCATCCTTTGCACTCTTTTCTATCTACCGAGCTTTTGTCCCGAAGACGGTTCTACCGGCAAGGTTTTTAATGAGGCAACACCTATATGCTACCTAAGGAGGATCCAACATTTGTTCAAGGCTTCTTTGGCAATCTATATAGAGCACCGAAGGACATCCTTTCAGAAGATCATCCGCTCGGAAGATCCAAGAAATGCCAAATAGGGTCCCAATGGGAAAATGATGTATCAGACCAAACGGTCAAATGAACCGTGTTCGCATAGCCGAGCCCCCGATGGCGGAGACACATGTACTAGTTCCAAATAATCAAGGAATACTCTTTTCAACGTATCTCATGTTCCAAAGGAAACCCAGCTTTTTCACCAAAATGATTCCTTCATAAAAAACGTCCCGAATATACGGAGACTGGCAATAATAATTTGGAGCCCGCATGACCTCAAGGTCGGAAATCCAAACTCGTAATCCCTCATTGAGGCAGCACGGAAATCAAAAAATATCTCCAAAAAAGAAAAAACTCCCCGAATACTTGGAGACTGGCATCAAAAACTCAAAAAATACATGACCTCAAGGTCGGAATCTCCGAAATCGTATGCCCTCAATGAGGCAATTTCAAGCTCACGAGTAACAGCTCCCCAGCCAAAACAAACTCGATGGCTCAGAGACTGTCGCTAATTACCATTTATTAAAAAACTCGAGGCCATAAGACCCTGAGCGGGCAGACTCAGTATCGTAAGGCCTACATAAGGCAACAACAAAAATTGTAAGACCTCAATCAAGGCATGAATCATACTTGTACCAAGTATGAATGAAACTGTAAGACCTCAAGTAAGGCCTGAATCATACTTGTACCAAGTATCCACATAAATTGTAAGACCTCAAAGGCATGAAAATTTTGTAAAGCCTTACTACAGGCATAAATTCGATCCAGAAGTCTAGGCTATATATCGCATTTTTAAGATTCCTAAAAGGGCATACCCTCGATATAGACACCTAAAATACTATACTCGAGACCAAAAAATGGCTCCGGCCAAACAAAAATTACTACGGTTATACTGATGACGTCCAAATCCACTACTAAAAAGTAAATGGACATGGTCGCATGCAATATAATTTACCCAACTATAAATCAGGGTCGAATCCCACAGAGAACAATATGTAGGCGATTAGGAATGTAAGAGAATTATCACTTGTTATGTAGTGCCAAATACTTAGAATTGATTTGAGAAAATATCTATACCTAAATGCGGAAATATAAACTAACCTAGAAGCAAGTAAAATGATCAATGGCTTCAAGACATGAGCGAGTTTATGTTAATTAGCCATGGAAAATAATTCTATATTAGCTTCTTCTAAAGACTAATAAGACTTCCTAATTGAATTATCCCAAAAACAATTAAGAGATTAAGCACACCTGGATATGGATACGAGTAGTTCAATCCTATCCCTAGGTAGAATCTATAAAATGAGGGTTAAAGCCTCAAGTTCTTGTTAATTAATCTTTCTCATCCCCAAATAATCTTTCCCAAAATTAATTCGGAGTTAATGGGTGAGTCCTAGGGTTAGCTAATCCATTTGGAAACATTAAAGATCAAGAATAATTAAAGAAACAAAAACTCACTTCATAAATAAATGAAAATCATTCAATACATAAGCACAACAAGGTATTTAATCCAAACTTTAACTATGAATATTTCCATAAACAATATTCAAGTGTTGGAAATAAATACTACACACTTAAATATTCAATACAAAGCAAGGAAATGAAGAAATAAACATAAGTGGGTAAGAAATCCTTAACTACAAGCTTGAAATCTTCAAAACCCAAGTGTGTGTGCAAACCCTAGCTTCTAAAACTTGTTCTCTATAGTGTGTGGATCTAAAAATAAGCCAAAGATCCGCTGGTTTGGGTATTAAATGTTTTGGGGTGAAAAATATGAAATTCCAGAATTGCCCAGTTTCTTCATCGCATTCGCGAAGGTTTTCTATCCTTAGCTTTCGCGTTCGCATTTAGTCCTTCGCGTTCGCAAAGGTTCAAGTTCTAATTCATCGCGTTTGCATTATGTACTTCACGTTCGTGAAGGTCTGGCTTCCTACTTCTTCGCGTTCGCGAAGAGTAAATCACTGGGCAGGTTCTCATTGTCCATTTTAGCTCCTTTTTGACTTGTTTTCACTTGGTTTCTTCACTATTACTTCTAAACCACATACAACCTATAAAATAGAAGTAAACGACATTAAACAAATGATTTTATCACTCAAACATCGAAAACATATAGGTTTAAAGACAAGATAAGTTGGTAAAATACCAACTTATCAAACCCCTAAACTTAAACTATTGCTTGTCCTCAAGCAATGAAAGCGAAAAAATATCCTCCCAAGTAGTTAACTCAACAATGCATCCATATCATGCCAAGCAAAAAAGGGTCTACAATAAGTACAAATACATGACTTCGATTGGTACCAACAACTACTCCAAAGCATATGAATTACCAAACACATCTCATGAACTTCATTACATTTCAAGTGCTCAAACATTATGCAAATCAAAGTAACAATCAAGTCGTGACACTAAAGCTACACAATTTGCCTCTTTATCACAATTAACTTTCTTTGGTCTTTCCTTCCAATTGAAAATAGGATTAAATTCACAACTCAAATATCATGTGCCCTCAAATTTAAGAGAGAATTCCACACTCATAAATTTTAATTCAAAATAATAATGGGATATCAAATGGAAAGAATTAGCTCTCTCACACAAAGATGTTCAAATGCATACAAGCAGTACCATAGGCTTGCCCTTCATGTATTTCTCCACTAATGTAGACAACTTGGTTCAAAATCAATTAGGACTTAAAGGGTTGTAGTTTAGGCTTTTGTTTAAGGTAGGGCACAATTTTGGTTAGAGTGACTCAAAACCTCCCCAATCACTACAAAATTTACAATTAAAGTCCACTTCCTTCAAAAAAAAATTTCATCCTTTCTTCACTTTTCATTCATCCCTTTATTCACAACTTCTTATTATTATTTTATTTTATTCTTGCTTCCTTTTCAAAATCACGGAATGTTTCACTTTTTATCATTTTATTTCTACCTTCCACCTTTTAAACAACTTCCATATCACAATTTTTCCAACCTTCACCCCCAAGCTTAGGCTTTTTTGCCTATATTTACACTTTCAAAGTACTTAGGGAGGTAGGGTGCCAAAAGCTAGATCAATAAAGAACAAATGAATAAAGCTTGTAACATGGTTGCCAAAGAACAAGGTTAAAGGCTCAAAATGGGTTGACTGGGGGAAATATTCAAGGGTAGAAAATTTAAGGCATAATGGCGGTCCAAGGAAGGCCTAATATCATTTTTCAAACCAAGTCAGTCTATGATTTTGCCTTGAAACACATTCCGGGAAAGTTCTATACTACACGTAATGCAAAAGAACTCATAATAAATCTCACCACACATGGCACATGAACACTCAAGTGGAACACAAATCTAAAATCCAATAGAAACCAATGACTTAAAGAGGTTACATATAGCATAGGAAGCTATTTAGTGAATCAAAGAGATAAAATTTGAGCCTAAAATTCATGACATCTTTACTTCAATTATTTTTCTTTTTCAACAACCAAAAATTCATATGCCGAGATTTAAATCATGTTGGTACCAGCAAGCCACAACTTGGTCAATGAGCACAAACTCCAACCCAAAACTTTATTCTTCCTAATATTAACATAGCTATATCTAAACTACAAGACTAATTCCCTTCAGAAAGTTGTCTATCTATCCATCATCGGGAAAAGTCGACAAAAATGCTCTACAATTATCCGGTTCGAAAAAAAAATTGGCATCCTTGGAAAAAGAACCGTGGTACAAGAAAACCAAGGATATCGCCATAAAACATACATATATATATATATATATATATATATATATATATATATTAAGAAGCTAATAAATATCAAGTAACTACAACATAATATATAAAACAAAAACTCATGAAGCTAGTAAACATACTAATATAACACATCACATGAAAGTACAATAACAATTAATAAACTAAAACATTGACCAATCAACACAAGTTATCACACAAAAAAGTCGAACGAAAAGAAAAAAAATTATTCATGCTCTGCATACATCCATCATATCTAAATGAATCACCCCGAACCAAAAGTGTTGCACTGTCCTCTATGCAACTAATAAAAACAAGATAAAATGAAGGAGGTGCTCCCTGAAACCGCATCAGTCGGAACTGGAGGTGGTGGGAAATTTGAGCTCCAAATCTGCATTATCATCATCCTCCGGTTCATGTGAACCACAAAATGTACTCGGCCTTTGCATCATCTTGGACAATAGTTTGCTTTTCTTCTTCTCGTGCTCCTTGAACTTTCTCTGCCTCTTCTCAATCTTTCCTTGCGGGCGACTCATGTTCTCCAACCTGGTGTTAATGGCCTCCATCTTGCCCGTGATTGCTTTGTGCTTTTTGACCACATCCTCCATGGATGGTGGGCAGCAGCCCCAGTAGGTGTGCTCGCCCCAGGTGGGCCAGTAGGAAGGCCAGCTATAAGCTGCCTAATATATGCATCTACTCCATGTATCTGACTGGATAAGTGGCGCATAGTGTGAGGAACAGACTGGAGTGGTCCCATGGGGTCAAAGGACCCTGATGAAGGTGCAAAGGATCCGGCAGGATTAGTGGTGGCCTCAGAGAACTTCCCAAATGAAGAGGAAGCAACATCAATTCTCCTCCTTTTATGTTTGTCACTAGGTCCCTTTTTCAGCAAGGGATGGATTATCGGTTTTCCGAGACCTTTCTCAATATCATTGGGGCATTTAGGTACCCCAGCATCATAGCAAAGTGTAGTGATCAAGGATGAGAAGAAAAGGCTCTTGGATCTCCTATGAGTGGCTTCCTTAATTTCTCGGACAGTGTGTTCCCCCACATTCACAGGTAGTCCATCCATGATAGCAACAATTATCAGTGCCCTATCTGGTGTCACACTACTGTCATTTGTAGAGGGTGACACTCTTGAGCAGATAATGGAGAGCCATGTATTTGACTCAGCCGTGAAGTCATAAGAATCAACTCCCTTGTGCACTATCAGCCATTTTGGGTTAACCCCATTGTGTAGCTTATCCACTAGCCACTGGTTTCCTTATGCATTGGCCCTGTCTCTGTATACCTTGTTATCAGAATTGGGAAGGCCATAAATACCATTGATTATCTCAGGGCTGAAGTGTACTTGCACGCCCCGCACAGTAGTAATAAAGGCACCTTAGAAGTCGGTCCTCAAGGCATTTTTATAGAATTCCAAAACTATTATGTGGTTGGCATTATTTGGTTGCATGGCTAAACAAATCCACCTGCTTTCTATCAAGAGCATGTAGAAGAGCCCGTCATTTTAGCTTCGACTTTTTCCAAGTTTATGCCTCTTTCTCGGACGATGGTCTTAGATAAGAATTCATCGTATCTTCTCTCACATGCTGCAGATAGAAACCGTTCATGGTCAAATGGTTCCTCTTTTTTAGCTCCAAAGACATGTTCTTGTTAAATTACATTATGCTACGGATCCATTTCACTACAAAAATAGATCAACAATGTTAAAAGCTCATACAGAAACTTATAATAATGTATTAGGAAGTATTTAGGCTGAAGAAATGGGTGAAAAAGGTGTCAGGCAGAGTGGTGCGAAGCTACTATTTTTCGCCAATTTTAGGACTGCTAGTGGTTGCTCTTCGCGTTCGCAAGAGACCATCGCGTTCGCAAAGAGCAAAAGATTTTTGCCCAGAATTATACCTTCACGTACGCGAGGATACCGTCGTGTTCGCGAAGGCAAAAATTTTTTGCCCCTGAGTTTTGCCTTCGCGTTCGCAAGGAGACTCCCATGTTCGTGAAAGTTGTCTTCCTCGCCCAGACCGAGTTTTCTTTCAGGATTTTCTTCAAGCAATTGGGATGCCCTCTTTTCTTTGTTCAATTACAGACAATTTAAGAACAGATCTTGCCTAAATATTTTATGAAAAACAAACACTCACACTCAACCAACCTCACCCAGCAAGCAACAACCAATTTAAAACACAAGTTTGCAAATTAATGTTCAAAATTTGAACCCTAAGGACCAAACAACCATGATTGTTCTTCTATTGTTTCATACCAAGAAGGAGAAGAAAGATTTAAGATACAATAGAGGAAATTACATACCTTGAGAGTGGAGATGGAAAATTTCAATAGTATTGAAGATTATAGATGATTTGATTTTTTTTTGGGTCTTAAGGAGTAGAGGGAACTGTTGTTTGAGAAAAGGGGGTGAATTTCTCCTTTCCAGTAGGTTCTTTGTATTTTAACTTACCTTACACTACGCGCTCGCATGGGATGTGTTGCCTACGCGAAGGTTAAAACTGCCACAGGCCGCGAACGCGATAGTTTCACACGCGAACGTGAAGGGTTAAACTTTGCTAAATCTATGTGAACGCATGGGGTACTCGCGAACGCGAAGAGTTATTTTTTTGAACTGCTACAGTTCTGGCAGCTACTGGTTTTGGCTCTCCAGACTACTCCGACCTGCTCAAAATTAACTCCAAAAAATCAAAAACTTGGCAGATTAGTTACAAATAATATTCTAAGCTAATCTAAACATGAAAATTTCAAAAATGACTAAAAATTTTGAAAAACGATGGGTTGCCTCCCACCAAGCGCTGCATTTAACATCGTGGCACGACGCAAAACAACTTTATCACTTTTCTCGCCACTTGGACAATATGAATTGGGCACCCAACTTGGAATCAAGCTTGTTACTACGAGCGATGGGGTTGGTAAGTCGATGATCAAGCCAAGACTTAATTTCTTCATTTTGCACTTCTTGGCTTTCATGTGAAGAATGTCATTTTGCCTTCTTGTTCCCTCAAATTGTAGGATGTATGGTATGAGTTTTTCCTCCTCGCAGTCCTTCATTGATTTGTGTAGTTCAACTTCCATATCACCACACAATTCCAATGTTGAAAAATGCTTGGAATGTGACTTCAGACCTCCAACTTGCAATTTTTCCCAGATTTTGAAATCCTCTTTTTCCCCCGGACTAGAGTCGATTTCAACAATATTTTCAATTACCCCGGTTGACTCTAATTCCATATTTTTCTTGGAATCACAAATATTCATGGAGTCGTTTGGTGGATGTCCAAGTCTTGATTCCTCAAAGTAAAGCTCACTTTCTTCCTCGAAATCGGACTCTTCTTGACTTCCTTCCACACTCTCAAGTTGGTTGGCATAGTGAGCCCTAACCAAAATTTTCATTTGATCTTCCAAAGTGCGGATATGTTCATCATTGTAATCCAAGCCTTGTTTCAAGTCCTCGAGTGCAAATTTGTGCTTATCCTCATTTGCAAGAATGGTGTCTAACATGAGTATCATCTTCCATTTTGAGCATTTGAGAGTTCTTCTTGGTTTTGATCAAGCGCCAAGGAAGGATTTCCGGATTCCACATCTAAGGAAAATTCTTGTCTATCATTAACTTTCGAGACTCTTTGGACCTCTAAAGCTTCAAGAATTTCTCCCATTTTTGAGTGCAACCTTTCAAGTGCCAATTCATTTTGGAGGCTATTCTCCAAAAGCTCCTCCAAGGCATTTTGCTCTTTGTTTCCTCTTTCAATTAGGCATTCTAACATGATCTTGAACTCTCCATTTTGACCATTCTCAACTTCTTCCATTTCCATAGCCCTATCATATTCATCACAAAAAGTAGAATCAATATAGTGGGGGTTGGGGAAGGGAAGGACAAATATGCACAATACTCCCAATGACCATTTTGGCCACCACACTTATAACAAATACTCCACTCATGGGTTTGAGATTGTGCGCACAATCCACTCCCGGGAGAATTTAAATAATTTTTCCACGAGTGTGGTCCTCCACAATAAGGACAGGGGTCATCAAAGTATGAACACTACCATCCGATCAATTTTCATAATATGATGCAATTTTTCAAAAATAATAAAATAAACAAGAAACAAACAAGAAAAATAGACCAAGGTAAGAAAACGTAATTACACAAATATTCACAAGTTTGGACCAAAGCACTTACGCTTATTTCTCAAACAACCTAAATTATACCAAATTGCTCCCCGGCAATGGCGCCAATTTTGATGACATCCAAATCCACTACTAAAAAGTAAATGGACACAGTCGCATGCAATATAATTTACCCAACTATAAGTCGGGGTCGAATCTCACAGAGAACAATATGTAGGCGATTAGGAATGTAAGAGAATTATCACTTGTTATGCAGTGCCAAACACTTAGAACTGATTTGAGAAAATATCTATACCTATATGCAGAAATATAAACTAACCTAGAAAGCAAGTAAAATGATCAATGGCTATAAGTGTGAATGCATCGGAAATTATACTCAAGTAACAATCCAATGTATTTCATGATTTTACAAACATGAGCGAGTTTATGTTAATTAGCCACGGGTAATAATTCCATATTAGCTTCTTCCGAAGACTAATAAGACTTCCTAATTGAATATCTCCAAAACAATTAAGAGATTAAACACACCCGGATATGGCTACAAGTAGTTCGATCCTATCCCTAGGTAGAATCCATAAAATGAGGGTTAAAGCCTCAAGTTCTTGTTAATTAATCTTTTCCAACCCCAAATAATCTTTTCCAAAATTAATTCGAAGTAAATGGGTGAGTCCTAGGGTTAGCTAATCCCTTTGGAAACATTAAAGAACAAGAATAATTAAAGAAACAACAACTCACTTCATAAATAAATGAAAATCATTCAATACATAAGCACAACAAGGTATTTAATCCACACTTTAACTATGAATATTTCCATAAACAATATTCAAGTTTTGGAAATAAATACTACACACTTAAATATTCACTACAAAGCAAGGAAATGAAGAAATAAACGTAAATGGGTAAGAAATCCTTAACCACAAGCTTGAAATCTTCAAAACCCAAGTGTGTGCGCAAACCTTAGCTTCCAAAACTTGTTCTCTCTAGTGTGTGGATCTGAAAATAAGCCAAAGATATCCCAAAGATCCATTGGTTTGGGTATAAAATAGTTTGGGTGAAAAATGTGAAACTCTAGAACTGCCCAATTTCTTCATCGCGTTCGCGACAACAACTTCGCATTCACGATGGTTTGCTATCCTCAGCTTTTCGCATTTAGTCCTTCGCGTTCATGAAGGTTCAAGTTTTGATTCATCACGTTCGCGTTGTGTACTTCATGTTCACGAAGGTCTGGCTTTCTGTTTCATCGCGTTCATGAAGGTATGGCTTCCTGCTTCTTCGTGTTTGTGAAGGTCTGGCTTTTTGTTTCTTCGCGTTCGCGAAGAGTAAATCATTGGGCAGGTTCTCATTGTCCGTTTTAGCTCATTTTTGACTAAATCACATACAACCTGTAAAATAGAAGTAAACGACATTAAACACATGATTTTATCACTCAAACATAGCAAACGCATAGGTTTAAAGACAAGATAAGTTGGTAAAATACCAACTTATCAAATATGGTTGTACCAGCCAAACTAACACGACTCGGGGATGGCCGACCGTTGCTACAAAATCATAGGCCATTACTTCAAATATACTTTGAAAAGAACCGGTTAAACAGGCTACCCTCGACAGGCAAAAGAGCTTCGACCATGTTAGCTCCAAATCACAAGGCTTCGATCTACTCAGCCTATGAGGCAAACCTTTCAAGGTGCTCGAACATCACTGTAAACGACTTGAAATCGAGGTTCTTCCTGAACCGATGACGGGTCAACCAAAATCATTTCAAAAGTCCTTAGTGAGAGGAAAATAAAGCCTATATAAAAGGTCGCTTCGACCCAAAATGTAAGAGCCATTGTCCCCCATATCGTCTAAAAGCGTAAGAGCCATTATTTCCAGCTCATCTGAAAAATTGAGGGTCAATCGAACTCGAGTTGTAACTTGACTCAGAGACAAAACCCAAAATAGTTACTTGTATATGCCTCAGGGCAAAGCATAAGAGCCATTGTCGCCAACTTACATAAAAAGGCCACATCGGCCCAAAGTGTAAGAACTATTGTCGCCAGGTTACATAAAAAGGCCACATCGGCCCAAAGTGTAAGAGCTATAGTCGCCAGCCCATGCAAACATAAGAAGCTTGAGGGCCATATGAGATCGAGTCGAAACCCGACTCAGAGACTTTACCTAAAACAATTGAGCAAAATAATAAGAGCTCAAACGCCAGCTTGAACTAGAGGTCGTATCGAATGAGCGCGTAAGAGCCCTCGGGCCAGCCTAGTGAGCCAAAGGGCCACAAAACAAATCCAAGGATTCTCACCGGCTCTGAGACCAGTTCACCTAGCCAAATGGGGGACAAAAAAGAGTATAGAATAACTAAAGCCGCAAAGGATTTTTTTTATACATATACGCGAAAGGGCGCATTCTCCATCTACAAACATGCTCTGGAAATGCCTCGTACAAAATGGTAAAATCTACATCCTACCCCTGGGAGCTACGGCCTACCAGCCGCATCTTCACTCTCCTCGGTGTCAGATAGGAGTAACCGAGCATCACGCTCATCCGCCCTTGCTCGTGCCAACTCTTCCGAGAGGACAAAACCTCCAGTGTGGATATCCTCGAGAATCTTTCTTCGAGCCTTGCAACGAGCATGTTCTTCGATCCTATTTTCATGATACAGGACGATCTTCAACTCAGCTTGCGCATCGGTAGCATCTTTCAAATAAATCGCCATCACCTGATCAGCCTTAGTTCGACTTAAGTGTATCTTTGCAGCCTCAGCCCTGACTTTTGAAAGCTCAGATTCGAGTTTCGTGATCATATCCGCTTGCAATAAATCATTATCGCGAGCTAAGGGGATTTGAACCTCGAAGGCAGGAAATTTAGCCAAGGAATCCTTCTCCTCTAAAGCCTGAGCCTCTACCCGAGCTCTTAGTTCGTCACAGTCATTCTTGACAAGGTCAACTTCATCCCGAAGACCTTCCAGGGCCTCTGTCTTTCTCTGCAACTAGGATAGGTAAAGATTTAACCTCAGAAGTTAAAAGACAGAATGCGTACTCACCCGGGAGGGAAAGTTACCTGCTCCATCAAATAGCTCTCAAATTTGAGCTCCAGTACGCCTCATATTGCCAGTGAGCCAGCTCGACTTCCTTTTCCTTACAAAGGAGCATAAGGGATCTATCATCATCTAGAGCTTTCCGGAACCTAGCTCTATGATAGAGCAGCTCAAACCTAAGCATATCAAAAGCCTGCAAAAGAAAAACTCGATAAGGAAGAGAAGACGCGGAATTCGGAAGGCCTATGTCGAAACTCACCGCAAAGTGAAGCCGGTGAACTTCCTCGAAGGCCAAGCACACATCTGTTGATCTAGTCTCCTTAGCCCTGTAAGAATTGACCCCGGTCGAAACACATTCACTCAGAGAGGCCATCTTTCCAGAACCAGAAACTTCGGGCGCGGCAGGCTCAGATGATGTTTCCATCTCGAAGACCCGGCTCGGTTTTGCCTTGCTCTGAGCGCCATCGCCCTGCAAAGGCATATCCCGCTTATTGTTATCATCCTTTATCCCAGGAACTGGCAACCCCTCCCTCTCTCTAGAGGAGAATGACCTCGCCTCTAAAGACTCTCCGATACCTACGACAGCAAGATTAATATGCAAAAAAGGAAAATTTCTCTCCAAAATGAACAAAGAAAGGAAAATGTAGTACAAACATGCACTGTGATGTTTTGCTTCCCATCTTCCTCGGGACACAGCTCGCCACCTACATTCATCACGAGTCGAGCGGATCGCCAACTTTCGGACCCAACTAGGAATATTAGAAATGTCGCCCGGTCCCCATGAAATCGCTGCAGAAAAGGAGGAAACATGGTTATGAAACTAGCTTTCTCCATAAGCAAAGTTGATAAGGCACGAGACGCTCCACTTACGTGTTAGTTCCATTCCTCAAGGAATAACATAAGTTCCACGGGGATAACGTCGACCGTTCAGACTCGGACAAATCGACTAATCCATTCCCGATTTCCATTTTCCTCATTATCAACAATGAAAGGCTTGGACGAACGGCATTTCAAGGTAAGAAGACCTCGATGGTGAAAGGGCCGGTACAGCCCGACTAGATGGATGAGCGTGAATTCAAGCCACGCCTTCTACATAAAGAACCTCAACATCAAAACTATTTTCCAAAACAACGGGTGTATCTGCACCAAGGTAACCTGATACATTAAACAGAAGTCGAGCATAACCCTATCAAGGGGGCCTAGTGTGAAAGGATACGTATACACATTCAGGAATCCATCGGCAGGGTCCGTGATACCCTCATCCGGGAGAAGCACCTGTAGCCCTACCTTCTCCCCCCCATCTGCAGTCTCTCCTCGCTAGCTCAAGGTTCTACTCTCTTATCAAAGACATAGTCCTCAAAGTGAACTCTCATTGATCCTGAGCACTGAGAGCAGAACTCCCCCCCTCTACGGGGCAAACCCCTAAATAGCAGTCATGACTGTGGCAAGACTAGATAATCGAAGCGAGAACCTACACAAACGCTTTGGTCTTAAGGTAACGAAGGACTCGATGCCGAAATAGAAGGATAACTATCTGAAGTATTGGGATCTCCCAAGAAGCAGAAGCAACCCTATATATATGGGGGAACCGCAATGGTCCGCCTATCTAAGTTAGGCTCCGGAAGGCCAATGATTTCGATGCCAATACCGAGGTGGTACCCAACCTCGAGGATCTCCATCAAAAGAAGTTAGGCTTTAAGAAGCCAGCAGCGACATCTCCAATTTCGAGGTGGTACCTGACCTCGAGGATCTCCATCAAAAGAAGTTAGGCTTTAAGAAGCAAACGGCATCATCTCCAGTCCCAAGGTTGTACCCGACCTCGAGGACCTACATCAAAAGAAGTTAGACTCCAGTAAGCATTTAGCACCATTGCAGGATTCGAGATGGTACCCTGTCTCGAGGGCTCCTCTCAAGAAGGAAACTAAACACTTCGAGCTTCGGCCATGGGGTTTCCCGTATATCGCCTAAAGTCTGGCAATTCCTCACATGGGACCTATCTACAATGCCTTAAAGGTTATCTACATCAAATTCAAAGCAATATTCCAGGTGCCCAAAACTAAACCTCACTTAAAGACCGCTCTCAAAGATTTCATGGATCGAGGTATTATTTTCGTACGACCGAAAGTAAAGGTCCCAACATCCCAAATCTGTCAGACCAATTCAAGCTTGGTCGAGGGACAACGGAGGTGCCGTTTCTATCGACCGAAGGCTTGAAATTTTACTCGCACCTGAGTTAGGTATCAACAACAGTCAACAAACACACACATTCAGAGTCTCCATAAATGTCAAAGAATATGGCAAGCATCAAAGACGAAAGTCAAAAAAATATCTTTATATTCGTAAATGTTTGGTTACAACAGCCCACAAAGGGTCCTTACATACGATTACAGAAACCCGTAGGGGGTCCTTACACAGAAACAAAGAAGAAAATGGGTGCGCACTCATAGTAAAAACCTAAAACCCTAGTCTACCCTCGAAGATTCATCTCTGGTACCAGCACCCCTGAGCACCGCCTCCTCTAACTTGCATCCTTGAAAGTGATACCTTCGACCGCCACCTCCTCTGGGTTCCCAGCTCGATCCCTCGGAATAATATCTCTGAGGGAAAAGATGAAGAAGAGGAAAGGGGGAGGATGCAGAAGAGGCAGAAAAAAGAGACATAGCCCCCCGATGCCAAAGGTTGAAGATATGGCGGGCACCAGCCTCAGCAACCGGTTGTGCCATTTTGTCCCTTAGGAGAAAACCCAAGGAATGAAGTACCACACCAGGACATGGTAGGAGAGTGAGCAGCGATATATAATTAAAACATGTTCCTAAGCTGGGAGACATTAGCTCCCCTATCACGGGCCAACAACAACAGTAATAACAACCATAGCAGCAGCAATAATAGTGACTGAACGACGTGATCCTACTCGAACAAGGAGAGTTCAGGAAGAAGGCCATTGCACAAATGATGAAAATGCTACCACATAACCCTGGAGCCATGAACCCCGAACATGGTGGTTAGCAATGAAGGAAGATAGTGAGGAAAAATGGATGAATGAATGGAAAAAGACACTTGGATGAAGAGATAGTGCCAGAATGCCCCCATTCATAGGGGGTGATAAAACGGCCATCAATTCCTTTGAAGGATGGATCGGCAGGCAAAACCAATGCTCCATTGAAAAATGAGTTGACGGCAATATTATGACCTTGAAGATTGGGATCGGCAGCATACTGAATGATGCTGAAAAGACAAGTCTATGGGGATGCCCCGGTTATCGTGAAGGTTGGCATCATAAGTTGGCACCATCAGTACGATGTCATCATAGGAATCCCTAAGAGTCGAGCATCAAAATAATTTCCTATTGCTTTGTTCTAGGAAATGCGGAGACTATCTGTATACAGAAAAATCAAAGGGTCTGATTTTCCGTCATTAAGGTGTTTTGGAAGATCACCTCGAAGCTTGAGGCTTCAAAGATATGCTTGAGTCTCCTTACTTGGAGCTCATCGACACCCGACCTGAAGGGAATATACACCAAGGCTAGAGTAAAAATTGGGAGTTCCCAAGACACACGGCTAAGTCTGACAAAGCCTAGCCGGCCTACTCTAAACCCGAATCAGGGTGTCACATCTAGCTGTCTCCATATCTTTTCAATTAATGTATGTCGTACCATGTAAGGTTTTCCCTTATATATAAAGGGGATTCTTACCATTTTGTATTCAACTGTTGTCACTCCAACTTTTCTACACGAAATATATAATAACTCTCTCTCTCTTTTTCTCTCTAACATACTCTCTCGACATTGTTGCTCTTATTTATTATTTTCATGCTTGTTCTTCATTTATTACTCATCATTGGCCGTAAATAGCCTCTTTTAATTATATTGCAATTGTTAGCCCTTTCCTGACTATCCCTAATAGCTCGAGTCCAAGCCCAAGAATCAACCTCGAGGCCCCAAACCGACAAACTCGAGGCCCTGAATAGCTAACTCATCGGTTCGGTTATAACTCTATTTTAGCTAGTATTTCATACTTAAACTTCATACACATAACATCAACTGGTTAAAACTAGCAAAAAAAATAGATCACATATTTTTAGAGTCACATCAACAAATTTAATTGTTATTACCGTTTTCGTGGTAAACACTATATTGGTTCTTCACAATTTTCAGCTGTACTTCATTACTTTGAAATCGATTTTGGAGATTTGCGGGGGATTGTGAAGAGGGAATTCAAGGGAACTTCATTTAGGTAAGATTTTTCAGCATAAAAACTCATTTCTGCGGTGTTATTTCACGGATTAGGCTTGTAATTTATGTAAATTAGTGGTTGAACTTAAAGAAAACTAGGGCTTAAATTGGAGACCTTTGATTAGGGATTTGAAAGGTCATTTGTGGTTGTATTTGATAAAATTGGTATGTATGAACTTGTGGGAGGATAAAAATTTCATTGATGTTAACTTTGCCGGATTTCGAGACGTGGGCCCGGAGGTCGCGTTTGGCCAATTTCGGGTTTCTTGATGCAATTTGATCACTTTCGCATAGGCTTCATTCCCTTAGCATATTCTAATGTTATGATACCGATTTTGGGTAGATTCGACGTAAGTTGAGGCTGATTCGAGAGGCAAAGGCATCGCGGGCTAGTGTTTTGTCACGACCGCAACCTCGGTCGTGCTGGCGCCCAACACACTGCTAGGCAAGCCCGACCAATTCAATAACCTTAACCATTTTTATACAGTTCATGAATTAATTAACATGGATAAATTACTAAGTCATAATACTGAATATCTGAAATAAAGTTAAAACATGCGGAATCCTAAATAATAAAACAACTACACAGCTCGAAGAATCCGGTGTCACAAGTCTGAGCCTCTAATACATGAGTGTCAACCTACTACATATTGTTATCTAGAAATGCGGAAATAAAGCAATAAGATAGAAGGAAGATCTGGATTGCGGACGTCAAATGGAGCTACCTTGATACTCCTAGATATGATGCTAGGCAAAGAAGTCCTCACACAACCTCAGGTGTACCTGGATCTGCACGCAAGGTGCAGGGAGTAATGTGAATATTCCGACCCAGTGAGTAATAAACATAAATAAAGGCTGAGAATAAGAAATCCTTAATAGGCATAAAGTAATTCTATAAATACAGCAACTTGAACCCAGTAGTATAAAATCAGTAAAACAATGAAAACAATTATGGAAATACCCCAACAGATAAATAAGTAAAAGATAATCAAATATGCAATGAAACATATAGACCGGTACTCTCCAGTTCCCACTGCGGCGTGTAGCCCGCTCCATTTATTTATCGTCGACGCCGTTCACTGGGGGTGTGCAGACTTCGGGAGGGTCCCCTTACGGCCCAAGCGCAATAATAAGCCATCTCGTGGCGTCAACTAGGTCCTCGGCCTCATATCAATATCAATATAATACTGCTGTGGTGCGCAGCCCGATCCCATACTCAGTCCAAAATCACATAAGCCTCTCGGGCACCATAATATAGAAATATTCAGCCCAAACTTCATTTGAAAATATTAATTAAGTTTCTAGTTTGAGGAAAGGGTGGCTGAGTTTGCATAACAGTATTAAATGTTAGGACTGAGTTCAAAAATATGAATAATGGTAAGAAACCAGCAATAGCAATCCCTGAAGAACTCAATCAATTGGCACGAAGCCCAAAATATAGCAATCAGCTTAATTATAATAATAATAAGTGAATTTTTAGTCAATTACGCCGTATATTCATCTACCGGGATGGACCAAGTCACAATCCCCAATGGTGCTCTACCCCACGCTCGCTACCCGACGTGCAAGTCACCTCAATATAGCACTACGATGTGCAAATACGGGGTTTCAAACCCTCAGGACATCATTTAACATCATTACTCACCTCGAACCGGCTATTTCTTTATCTCGCGACGCCTTTGCCTCTCGAATTGGCCTCCACGTGTGTCAAATCTATCCAAAATTGGAACGAATATGTCATAATATGTTATGGGAACAAAGCCCAATCACAATAATCAAAAAATACCAAAATTCTCAAAATTAGCGAAAACCCGAGCCCTGGGCCCACATCTCGAAACTCAGAAATTTTTACATCAACGGGTTCCTTATTCTCCCACGAGTCTAACCATACTAAAATATATCCAATTCCCATAACATTTCGACCCTCAAATCCGTGATTCTATCCAAGAGGGTTTTATAAACTTTTCCAACAAAATTCACGGATTAAATGCCAAAACTAGTAATATATTCAAGTTATCCAACCAAAATTAATTTAAGAACACTTACCCCGTTGTTCTCTCCAAAAATCTATCGAAAAATTGCCTTATCCGAGCTCCAAATCGCTAAAAATGGAAAATGGGAACGAAGTCCCATTTTCAGAACTTAACATTCTGCCCAGGTCCGTTCTTCTTCGCGTTCACTTACAGCATCTCGCGTTCGCGAAGGCCAATCTTCCAGGCCCTTCCCGTTCGCGTAGCAAGCCTCGCGTTCGCATTGGCCAAATGACCCCAGGCCCAATTTTCCTTCTACGTGTTTGCGACTACTCCCTGGCATTTGCGTAGCACCTTGACCCACTCCTTCGCGTTTGCGAAGGCCAAAATCACAGCCTCCCATTTTCCTCTTCGCATTCGTGAGACTCCCTTCGCGTTCGCGAAGAAGGAAACCAAATACTAGCAACCAGCAGTTCAACAAGTTCCAAAAACGACCCGTTGGGCATCCGAAACACACCCGAGGCCCCCGGGACCTCAACCAAAAATGCCATCATATCCTAAAACATCATCCAAACTTGTTCCAATTATCAAAACACCTCAAACAACACCAAAACCATCAAATTACATCGAATTCAAGCCCAAGTTCTTCTAAAACTTCCAAAACACGCATTCAATCAAAAATCCAACCAAACCACGCCTGAAATTTTGCACACATCTCCCAAATCACCTAACAAAGCTACAGCGACTCTCGGAATTCCATTCCGATCCTCGGATCAAAATCTCACCTATCAACCGAAAATCGTCAAAATACTAAGTTCGCCAATTCAAGCCTAATTCTACATCGGACCTCCAAAATTACTTCCGATCACACTTCTAAGTCACAAATAAACCCCCGAAGCTAACCGAATCATCAAAATTCATATCCGAGCCCTCTAACACATAAGTTAACGTCCGGTTGACTTTTCCAAAACAAACCTTCCTTAAAGAGACTAAGTGTCTCATTTCCTTCTAAAACCAATCCAAATCAACTCGTTCACACCCAACACTAATAATGAAGCATAAAGAAGCAGAAAATGGAGGAAAGGGGGCGGTAACTCACGTGACGACGGGTCGGGTCGTCACATCCTGCCTAACTTAAAAAAACGCTCGTCCTCGACGAGTCAAGAAACATACCTGAAGCCTCAAATAGGTGAGAATATCGACTCCGCATATCCCGCTTGGTCTCCCAGGTAGCCTCCTCTACGGGCCGACCTCTCCAGTACTCTTTCACTGAAGCAACATCTTTTGACCTCAACTTCCGAACCTGACGATCCAAAATGGCTGCTGGCTCTACATCATAAGTCACGTCACCCTCCAGCTGAACTGTATTGAAATCTAGAACATGGGACGGGTCCCCAATGTACTTCCGGAGCATAGAAACATGAAAAACTGGATGCACGCCCGACAAGCTGGGTGGCAAGGCAAGCTCATAAGCCACCTCCCCAATCCTCCTAAGTACCTCAAAAGGCCCAATGAATCGCAGACTCAATTTCCCTTTCTTTCTGAATCTCATAACACCCTTTATGGGTGAAACCTTCAGCAAGACCTTCTCACCAATCATATAGAATACATCTCGAACCTTCCTGTCCGCATAACTTTTCTGCCTCGATTGGGCTGTACGGAGTCTCTCCTGAATCACCTTCACCTTCTCCACTGCATCCTGAACCAAATTTGTCCCCAACAATCTAGCCTCCCCGGGCTCGAACCAACCAACTGGGGATCTAGACCGTCTCCCATACAAGGCCTCATACGGTGCCATTTGAATGCTGGACTGATAGCTGTTGTTGTAGGCAAACTCTATAAGCGGTAGAAACTGATCCCATAACCCTCCAAAATCAATAACACAGGCGTGTAGCATATCCTCCAATATCGAAATGGTGCGCTCGGACTGTACGTCCGTCTGAGGGTGAAAGGTTGTGCTCAACTGTACCTGAGTACCCAACTCTCGCTGAACAGCCTGCCAAAACTATGAGGTGAACTGAGTGCCCCGATCTAATATGATGGAAACTGGGACACCATGCAACCGAACAATCTCCCGAATATAAATCTCTACCAGCCGCTCTGAAGAATAAGTAGTACAAATCGAAATGAAGTACGCTGACTTGGCCAGCCTGTCTACAATCACCCAAATAGCATCAAATTTCTTCAAAGTCTGTGGGAGTCCGGTAACAAAATCCATAGTGATCCTCTCCCACTTCCACTCAGGAATAACCATCTACTGGTGCAAGCCACCCGGTCTCTGATACTCATATTTTACCTGCTGACAATTAAGACACCGGGCTACATACTCTATAATATCTCTTTCATCCTACACCACCAATAGTGCTGTCTAAGATCCTAATATATCTTCGCGGGACCCGGATGAATGGAATACCGCGAGCTAGGGACCTCCTCCAATATTAAATCCCGAAGCCCATCCACATTGAGCACGCAGATCCGGCCCTGCATCCTCAAAACACCATCATCTCCAATGGTCACATCCCTGGCATCATCATGCTAAACCCTGTCCTTAAGGAAAAGAAAATGTGGATCCTCATACTAACACTCTCCGATGCGGTCATACAAGGAAGACCGAGAAACCACACAAGCCAACACCCGACTAGGCTCTAAAATATCTAGTCTCACAAACCAATTGGCCAAGGCCTGAACATCAACTGCAAATGGCCACTCCTCAACTGGAATGTACGCCAAACTCCCCATACTCACCGCCTTTTAGCTCAAAGCATCAGCCACTACATTGGCCTTCACCGGGTGATACAGAATAGTAATGTCATAATCCTTCGGTAACTCTAGCCATCTCTGCCGCCTCAAATTAAGGTCCTCTTGCTTGAACAAGTGTTGAAGGCTATGATGATCAGTGAATACCTCACAAGATACGCTGTACAAGTAATGCCTCCAAATTTTTAATGCTTGAACTATAGCAGCTAACTCTAAATCATAAATGGTATAGTTCTGCTCATGGGGCTTCAACTGGCAAGAAGCATAAGCAATAACTCTACCCTCCTGCATCAGTACACAACCAATCCCAACTCTGGAAGTATCGCAATATAGCGTATATGAACCTGAAGCTGACGGCAAAACCAATACTGGAGCTTTGGTCAAAGCTGTCTTGAGCTTCTGAAAGCTCTACTCACACTCGTCTGACCATAAAAACGAAACACCCTTTTGAGTCAACTTAGTCAAGGGTGATGCAATAGAGGAAAAACCCTGAACAAACCGACAAAAATAGCCTGCCAACCCAAGGAAACTACGAATCTCTATGGCTGAGGACGGTCTATGCCAACTCTGCACAGCCTCTATCTTCTTTGGGTCAACCTGAATCCCCTCGATGGACACCATGTGTCCCAAGAAAGCAACTGAACCGAGCTAGAACTCACATTTAGGGAACTTTGCTTAGAGCCTCTCCTCCCTCAATCTCTGCAATACAACTCACAAATGTTGTGCGTGCTCCTCCTGACTGCGCGAGTATACCAGAATATCATCAATGAACACGATAACAAATGAATCCAGATAAGGCCAAAATACACTGTTCATCAGATGCATGAACGCTGCTGGGGCATTGGTCTGCCCGAAAGACATAACAAGAAACTCATAGTGATTATATCTAGTCCTGAAAGTTATCTTATGAATATCTGAGTCCCTGATCTTCAGCTAGTGATAACCCGAACGGAGATCAACCTTGAAAAACACCCTCGCTCCTTGAAGCTGGTCAAACAAATCATCAATGCGAGGCAGGGGATACTTGTTCTTAATTGTTAACTTGTTCAATTGCCTATAATCGATGCACATTCTCATTGTGCCATCCTTCTTCTTCACAAACAGAACTGGCGCACCCCAAGGTGACACACTAGGCCAAATGAACCCCTTATCCAGGAGCTCCTGAAGCTGCTCCTTCAATTCTTTCAATTTTGTTGGTGCCATACGATATGGCGGAATAGAAATGGGCTGAGTGCCCGGCACCAGGTCAATACCGAAATCAATATCCCTATCCGGTGGCATGCCTGGCTGGTTTGCAGGAAATACATTAGGAAAATCCCTCACAACTGGAACAGAATCAATGCTAGGAGTCTCAGCACCCACATCCCTCACAAACACCAAATAGGAAAGGAAACCCTTCCCAACCATACGCTGGGCCTTGAAGAAAGAAATAACTCTGCTAGAAACATAATCACTCACACCACGCCACTCGATCCACGGTACACCCGGCATAGCCAAAGTGACTGTCTTAGCATGAAAGTCTAGAATAGCATGACACGGAGATAACCAATCCATGCCCAAAATAACGTCGAAGTTCACCATGCTCAATAGCAATAAATCAACTCAGGTCTCCAGACCCCCAATAGTCACCAAACATGACTGGTATACATGGTCTACAATAATAGTATCGCCCACCGGGGTAGATACGTGAACAGGTAAAGCAAGACACCCTCGGGACGTACCCAAATGATGAGCAAAATATGAAGACACATATGAATAGCTGGAACCGGGATCAAATAATACTGAGGTGTCTCGGTGGCAGACTGAAACAATACCTGTAATGATAACGTCAGAAGCAATGGCATCTGTCCTGCCCAGCATAGCATAGAAATGAGCCTGCGCGCCGCCTGATCGATCTCCACCTCCAGGATGACCCCTGGCTTCCTGATCTCCACCCCTGGCTGGATGGGCGGGTGATGAAGCAACTGGAGCCGAAGTCGAGGGCTGACACCTCAACTGATGTTGTCTTCCATGAAGGCGAGGGAACTGCCTCCTCAAGTGACCAAACTTTCCACACTCATAATAGTTTCCCGGTTGTGGAGATGGGGACTGAAGGGAACCCCTCGCACCGGAGTGACTAGTAGATGCACTCAGTGCACAAGAACCCTGAGCTGATGGGGCATGAGATGAACTTTGAGCTGGGAGAGCATTGAGTGAAGACTGACCCTGTTGGGGCCCATGATGACCACAACCTGAAGATCCCCCACGATACTCTGGACGGGCCGACTGAGTAGGCCTGAAAGAACGACCTCTACCCTGCTAGAACTGGCCCCGCGAAGGAGCACCACTGTAACTGCCCGATCCACGAGGCCTCTTGGCCTCTCTATCCTCTAGCTCTCTACGGTGAACTGACTCGATCTCACGAGCGATATCCACCACCTCCTCAAACGTAGCACCCAATACTCTCTCTCCAGTCATCAAAATACGGAGATGGTAATTAAGGCCATCCACAAATCTCCTAATTCTCTCACGATCTGAAGGAACTATCCAAATAGCATGACGGGCTAACTGTGAAAACTTCATCTCGTACTGAGTCATTGTCATATCCCCCCGTGTCAACCACTCAAACTGCCTACGCAGCTCCTCCCTATGGGACTGAGGTACATACTTCTCCAGAAAAAGAGCGGAGAACTGCTGCCAAGTCAGATATGCTGCACCGACAGGCCTACGCCTCTCAAAGTCCTCCCACCAAGTAAGAGCAACCCCCATAAACTGAAAAGTAGTAAATGCCACACCACTCGACTCAAGGATCCCTGCCGTACGGAGCATACGCTGATATCTGTCGCATCCTCACCCTCAGCACCACTGAATGTCGGAGGCTGGAGCCTCCCAAACTTCTCGAGACGACGCTGCTCATCGTCTGGCATAGCTGGAACCAAGAAGCCCTGAACTGGTGCAACCTGAGCTGGAGGTGCCTATGGTGTGTGTAGTCCCTACACCACCTGCTCAGGCGTGCAAGCAACGGGGGTCTGATTGCCTCCCCCGGCCTGTGAAGTAGTTGCTGCTGTTGTGGTGGCTGAAACTGCCTGAGCTAGGTCAGTGCAGACTGATAATATCTGTGCCAAGGTCTCCTGAAGACCCGGAATCACGATAGGCACAGCTGATGCCTGAACAGGTACTGCTGGAGTATCCACAGCTGGAGCCTAATCCGGAGCTGGGGCAACTGGTGGATTAGCAGGTGTTGCCCCGGCTGCTCCGCCTCTGCCACGACCACAACCGTGTCCACGGCCTTTTGCAGCCTCAGTAGGTGGCACTGGTGGTCGTCCGTCACGTCCGGTAGCTCATGTCCTCACCATCTGTGAGAGAATAAAATAATAAAAGTTTAGTTCTCAGTTCAACAAAGCCGCACGACAAGAGTTTTAAGAATGTGAAGTTTTCTTAAAGGTTCTTCAGTCTCCCAAGTATAAGTACAGACGTCTCCATACCGATCCACGAGACTATACTAAACTGGATCATGACTCGCGAAACCAAGTAACCTAGGCTTCGATACCAACTTGTCACGACCCCAACCCCGGTCGTGCTGGCGCCCAACACACTGCTAGGTAAGCCCGACCAATTCAATACCCTTAACCATTTTTATACGGTTCATAAATTAATTAACATGGATAAATTACTAAGTCATAATACTGAATATCTGAAATAAAGTTAAAACATGGGTAATACCACGTAATAAAATAACTACACAGCCTGAAATCCAGTGTTACAAGTCTGAGCCTCTAATACATGAGTGTTAACCTACGACATATTGTTATCTAGAAATGCAGAAATAAAGCAACAAGATAGAAGGAAGATCAGGAATGCAGACGTCAAATGCAGCTACCTTGATACTCCCAGATATGATGCTAGGCAAAGAAGTCCTCACACAGCCTCAGGTGTACCTGGATCTGCACACAAGGTGCAGGGAGTAATTTGAGTACTCTGACCCAGTGAGTAATAAATATAAATAAAGGCTAAGAATAAGAAATCCTGAATAGGCAAAAGTAATTCTATAAATACAGCAACTTGAACCCAGTAGTATAAAATCAGTAAAATAATGAAACAATTATGGAAATACCCCAACAGATAAATAAGTAAATGACAATCAAATATGGAATGCAACACATAGAACAGTACTCTCCAGTACCTGCTACGGCGTGCAACCCGCTCTATTTATTTATCATCGACGGTGCTCACTAGGGGTGTGCATACTACGCGAGGGGCCCTTACAGCCCAAGCGCAATAATAAGCCATCTCGTGGCATCGACTAGGCCCTCGGCCTCATATCAATATCAATATGATATCGATGTGGCACGCAGCCCGATCCCATACTCAGTCCAAAATCACATAAGCCTCTCGGGCACCATAATATAGAAATATTCAGCCCAAACTTCATTTGAAAATATTAATTAAGTTTCTAAGGGTGGCTAAGTTTCCATAATAGTATTAAATACTAGGGCTGAGTTCAATAATATGAAAAATGGTAAGAAACTAGCAATAGCAATCCCTGAAGGACTCAATCAATTGGCACGAAGCCCAAAAATATAGCAATCAACTCAATTATAATGATAATAAGTGAATTTTCAATCAATTATGCACTATATTCATCTACCGGCACGGACCAAGTCACAATATCCAATGGTGCTCTACACCACGATTGCTACCCGGCGTGCAAGTCACCTCAATATAGATCTACGATGTACAAATACGGGGTTTCAAACCCTCAGGACATCATTTAACATCATTACTCACCTTAAACCGGCTATTTCTTTAACTCGCGATGCCTTTGCCCCTCGAATTGGCCTCCACGTGCGTCGAATCTATCCAAAATTGGAACGAATACGTCATAATATGTTATGAGAACAAAGCCCAATCAAAATAATCAAAAAATACCAAAATTCTCGAAATTAGCGAAAACTCGAGCCCCAGGCCCACATCTTGAAACTCAGAAATTTTTACATCAACGGGTTGCTTATTCTCCCATGAGTCTAACCATACTAAAATTATCCAATTCCCATAATATTTCGACCCTCAAATTCGTGATTCTATTCAAGAGGGTTTTATAAACGTTTCCAAGAAAATTCACGGATTAAATGCCAAAACTAGTAATAGATTCATGTTATCCAACCAAAATTGAGTTAAGAACACTTACCCCATTGTTATCTCCAAAAATCTGTCGAAAAATCGCCTTATCCGAGCTACAAATCGCTAAAAATGGAAAATGGGTACGAAATCCCATTTTTAGAACTTAACATTCTGCCCAGGTCCGTTTTTCTTCGTGTTCGCGTACAATATCTCACGTTCGCGAAGGCCAATCCTCCAGGCCCTTCGCGTTCACGTAGCAAGCCTTGCGTTCGCGTAGGCGAAATGACCCCAGGCCCAATTTTCCTTCTATGCATTCGCGACCACTCCCCCCCACCCCCACACCCGGTTCGCGTAGCACCTTGACCCACTCCTTCGCGTTTGCAACTCCCCCTTTGCGTTTGTGAAGGCCAAAATCACAACCTCCCATTTTATTCTTCTCGTTCGCGAAGAAGGAAACCAGATACCAGCAACCACCAGTTTAACAAGTTCCAAAAATGACCATTTGGGCATCCGAAACACACCCGAGGCCCTCGGAACCTCAAAAAAAATGCCAACACATCCTAAAACATCATCCAAACTTGTTCCAATTATCAAAACACCTCAAACAACGCCAAAACCAACAAATTACATCGAATTCAAGCCTAAGTACTTCTAAAAATTCCAAAACACACATTCGATCAAAAACCCAACCAAACCACGTCCGAATGACCTAAAATTTTGCACACATCTCCCAAATCACCTAACGAAGCTACAGTAACTCTCGGAATTCCATTTCAACTATCGGATCAAAATCTTACGTATCAACTGGAAATCATCAACATACTAACTTCGCCAATTCAAGCCTAATTCTACACCGGACCTCTAAAATTACTTCCAATCACACTACTAAGTCACAAATCAACCCCCGAAGCTAACCGAATCATCGAAATTCATATCCGAGCCCTCTAACACATAAGTCAACGTCCACTTGACTTTTCTAAAATAAACCTTCCTTAAAGAGACTAAGTGTCTCATTTCTTTCTAAAACCAATCCAAGTAAACTTGTTCACACCCAACATTGATAATGAAGCATCAAGAAGCATAAAATAGGGGAAACAGGGCGGTAACTCACGTGACTACGGGTCGGGTCGTCACAAGTTTGGACCGAATTGAGGAAAGTAATGATTGTAAATATTGTTCTGAGGGTATGAAACCCCAGATTTCACATCGTTGTGCTATTTTGAGGTGACACACACACTAGATGATGAGCGTAAGGCTGTGCACCATTGGGGATTGTGACTTGGTCCGTCCCGTACGACTATTGAGTCGCGTATTTACTTGGAAACTATTTGATATTATTACATTTTGGAAAATATTATTGTGTTTGCGGCTAAATGGCGTGTCTGTGTCTTGTGCCGATAGTTTGGACCCTTAGGGGTTTTTACTACCACTTCTCCTCAATGTTTTCGGTTTAATATTTACACTCAGTTAAGCTATCTTCTTACTGTTTTCATAACTCAGTTTTATTCACTCCTTTTGATTTCATAAATGAAATTTTTAGCCGAGTACTTATTTTACTGTTAGCCTGAGGGTCTTGAGTGAGATATGACTGAGTGCCACGAGGTGGCTTGTGATTGTTATGAGGCTGAGGGCATATTTGATTATGACACAAGGTGGCTTATGATAGCTCTTGGGCTGTAAGGAGCCCCACCCAGAGTCTGTACACCCCCAGTGAGTGTGGGTACCCAGTGTGAGTGATGTGATATAGCTCGAGGGGCTATTGTTGTTTCATATTGTTGCCCGAGGGGCGGTTCTTGATTCATATTATTCTTGAGGGGAGGATTACAAGTGATTGTGAGGTAGCCTGAGGGGCTGTTGTTGTTGATATTATGCTTGAGGGGCGGTTTATGATACATGATTTGCCCGAGGGGCTGGTACCTTTTTATCATTTTTACTCACTATTTTTATCACTCATTTGAAACTATTGAAAGATGTTTTTAAAAGTTTTTTACACTGAAGCGGAGTCTGATTTATGAAATAAATGGTTTCTATACTATTTTGGAAATGTACTGTATTTGTTGTAGCATTATGACGTAGTTTACGTGTTTTCTTACTGCTCAACTTTCATTTACTTTTATTACTTACTGAGTTAGCGTACTCACATTACTCCCTGCACCTTGTATGCATCTCATGTATTTCTGAACCCGGTAGCGGGTGTTGATTGCTCAGTGGCAAAGTCATCGGAGTTAGCAAGGTAGCTGCCCGACGTTCGCAGCCCTGCTCTTCTTCCTCTTGTCTTCCTCAGATTGTTTTAAGTATATTTTGATACTCTTTGTTGTATTTAGACCTTAGTAGATGATCGTTACTTGTGACACCCCGATTTCAGGCTCGTGTATTTATTCCACACTGTTCATTTAGACCTGCATTATGAGATATTTGATTAATTAAAGGCTTAAAAATGACTTTTATTGAATAGTAGTTAGATTTGGGAATTGTGTTGACTGTCCTAGTTCCACGATAGGTGCCATCACGATCGAGTCAATTTTAGGGTCGTGAAAAGTTAATATCAGAGCATAGGTTACATTGGTCTCACGAATCATGAGCAGGTTTAGTAGAGTCTCGCGGATAGGTACGGAGATGTCTGTACTTATCCTTGGGAGGCTGTAGAACCTTTAGGAAATTCCATATTCTTGAATTCTTGTCGTGTGTCCTTGATTTAGCTTGAAATGTAACTCTTGAACTTCCTTCCACGCATTTGTATGCGTGCATGAGCGCTCGATATCAACTGTGCATTGATGGCTTATGATTCCCTGATCGAGGGGCAAGATGTGATTTTTGTATGTTGGTGATTGGCCAGTCTGGAGGACTTGAGGCCGGGCTCTGCTTGTAGCTTGTGCACTGAGGTGTTTATTGTGTGAGCACGTATTTCTGGATTTATATGTTCGATAGTGACCCTATTAAGGGAAGTGGTGGCTGGATAGCTACGTGATGAGTATTATGTGATTGCAAGATATGTCATATGATTCAGAGGAGTCAAGAAGTGTTAGCTTGGGGGTAGTAAGAACTATTCGGTGCTTGATTTCCATCACAATTTGATGTATAGCCTGAGTTGTGGGCGCGTTGAAGGATCTTATCATGTTGTCTAGTTGGGAAGTGAAGTTGATTTCATGTTGTGATATGAGTTCAGACTCAAGAAGATTAAGTGATTGTGGAATTGTTATGAGTATGGAAGAGTGTAGAGAAATACCAATTTGAGGCTAAGCAAGTGGATTATCTCCTGCGGGGTTTCCTGAGATTTATGTGATCCTTATGTAATTGGTTGGGATTCCTCTTTCACCAGTGAATTATATGTGTTATAGATTGAGTTTGGAACACGTATGAGAGTGAGCTTGACTATTACAAGGGTGAATGTGAGATGCGAAGATGATTTGAAGTACTAGTTGGTTTGTGTTACGTGAGCTTATGAAGGATTTAGTTAAATATCACTATGGTGTTATGGCAGTAATAGAGTATGGACATCGTGAGTCTTTGAGTGTTTTGACATATGGCTTCATAAATATCAAAAGTTCTGAAATCCGACCACAAATGGTCCTTTAAATCTTTAATCAGAGCCCTAAGTTCCCAAACACTAGTTTACTCCATATTTAGCCCTTAATTTCCATAATTACAGCTCTAATCCGTGAAATAATACCATAGAAACGAGTTTTTATGATCCAAAACCTTACCTCAATGAAGTCTCCTTGAATTCCATCTTCAAAATCGCACAAAAGCTCCAGAAATCATGTTTGCAAATAGTGAAACCTCTGAAAATCGCGAAGGAAAAATTATATATATTCTGACCCAGGTTTTCGCACCTGCGGTCCATCCACTGCATCTGCGGTACTGCTTCTGCGGTCCAAGATACCGCATCTGCGGTTTAAAATCTCGCACCTGCGCTACCGTAGGTGCGCCCTCTTCACCCCTTTTGCGGTTCCAGCTGCTTACCTACTTGGCCGCATCTGTAGCTGCCTTCTGTTTCAATGGGCATCGCACCTGCGGCCTTACAACTGCAGGTGCGGTTATGACAGCAGGAAAAATTCTTCAACTCTCAAACTCAACTCCAAACCTTCCGTCAACCATCCGAAATCACCCCGAGGCCCCCGGGACCTCAACCAAAAGCACCAACAAGTCTTACACCATACAAACTTATACCATTCTTCAAAATACTTCAAACAACATCAAATCAACCAAAACACATCGGATCCAAGCCTAAGGTTCTCAAAATCTTCCGAATTATGCTTTTGATCAAAATGTCTACCAAACCATGTCCGAATGACCTGAAATTTTGCACACACATCCCAAATGACACAACGGTCCTACTGCAACTCCTGGAATTCCATTTCAACCCCTATATCAAAATCTCACCTATCAGCTGAAAAACACCGAAATTTTATTTTCGCCAATTCAAGCCTAAATCTACTACGGACCTCCAAAACACATTCCGATCATACTCCTAAGTCCCAAATCACCTCCCGAAGCTATCCAAATCATCGGAATTCACATCCGAGCCCTCTAACACATAAGTCAACATCCAGTTGACTTTTTCTAATTTAAGCTTCCTCAAAAAAGACTAAGTGTCTCAAACCTTACCAAAACCTTTCTGAACCCGAGCCAGCCAACCCGATCATACATAGAACCGATAAACAAAGCAATACCAATCAAAAATAGAGGAAACAGAGTGGTAACTCATGAAACAACCACCCGAGTCGTTACATCCTCCCCATCTTACACAAGCGTTCATCCTCAAACGGGTTAAGAAACATACCTAAAGCCTCAAACTGGTGAGGATATCTTCTCCACATCTCTTGCTTGGTCTCCGCATCTCTTGCTTGGACCAACCTCTCCACAACACTTTCACTGAAGCTATATCCTTTGACCTCAACTTTCGAACCTGACGGTCCAAAATAGCTGTTGGCTCCACCTCATAAGTCAGATCACCATCTAAATGAACTGTGTTGAAATCCATAACATGAGACGGATCCCTAATATACTTCAAGAGAATAGAAACATGAAATACCGGATGCACACTCGACAAGTTGGGTGGCAAAGCAAGCTCATAAGCCGCTTCCCCAATCCTCCAAAGTACCTCAAAAGGCCCAATGAACCGAGGACTCAATTTACCCTTCTTCTTGAATCGCATAACACCCTTCATGGGTGAAACCTTCAACAGAACCTTCTCCTCAACCATGTAGGACACATCCCAAACCTTTCTGTCAGCATAGGTCTTTTGCCTCGACTACGTTGTACGAAGCCTCTCCTGAATCACCTTTACCATGTCTAAAGCATCCTGCACCAAATTTGTTCCCAATAGCCTGGCCTCACCTGGCTCAAACCAACCAACTGGAGATCTACACCACCTCTCATAAAAAGCCTCATATGGAGCCATCTAAATACGCGACCGATAACTGTTGTTATTAGCAAACTTTGCGAGCGGTATAAACTGATCCCTTGACCCTCCGAAATCAATTACACAAGCACGCAACATGTCCTCCAATATCTGAATAGTGCGCTCGGACTGCCCATCCATTTGAGAGTGAAAAGCTATGCTCAACTCAACCTGAGTAACCAACTCTCACTGTACAGACCTCCAAAACTGCGAAGTAAACTGAGTGCCCCTATCTGAAATGATGGAAACTAGAACACCATGCGAATAAACAATATCTTGGATATAGACCTCTGCCAACCGCTCTGAAGAATAAGTACTACACACAGGAATGAAGTGCACGGAGTTGGTCAGCCAATCCACAATTACCCAAATAGCATCGAACTTTTTCATAGTCCGTGGGAGCCTAACTACAAAGTCCGTGGTCATCCTCTCCCACTTCCACTTTGGAATATCTATCCGCTGAAGCAAGCCACCCGGTTTGGTGCTCATATTTCACCTTCTGACAATTGAGGCACCGAGCTACAAATCCCACAATGTCTTTCTTCATTCTCCTCCACCAATAATATTGTCTCAGATCTTGATACATCTTTACGACACCCGGATAAATGGAACACCGTGAGCTATGGGCCTCCTCCAGAAACCCATCTACATAGGGAACACATATTTGACCCTGCATCCACATAACTCCATCATCACTGATAGTCACATCTATGGCATCATCATGATGAACTCTATCCTTAAGGAAAAGCAAATGAGGATCATCATACTGGTGCTATCTGATGAGATCATATAAGGAAGACCATGAGATCACACAAGCCAATACCCGACTGGGCTCCAAAATATCCAACCTCACGAACTGATTGGACAGGGCCTGAACATCAACCGCAAGAGGTCTCTCCCCAATTGGAATACAAGCCAAACTCCCCATAGTCACTACCTTTTGGCTCAAAGCATCGGCCACCATATTGGCCTTCCCGGATGATACAAGATAGTAATGTCATAATACTTAAGCAACTTCAACCACCTCCGCTGCCTCAAATTGAGATCCTTTTGCTTGAACAAGTGCAGGAGGCTACAATGATCAATAAACACCTCACAAGACACACAATACATATAATGCCTCCAAATCTTCAACACGCGAACAATGGCAGCCAACTCCAAATTGTGGATAAGGTAGTTCTTCTTATGGGACTTCAGCTGACGAGAAGCATAAGCAATGACTCTACCCTCTTGCATCATAACACACCTAATACCAACTCTCGAAGGATTATAATACACGGTATAAGAACTTGAAGTTGATGGCAATTCTAACACTTGAGCTATGGTCAAGGCAGTCTTGAGCTTCTGGAAGCTCTCCTCACACTCATTAGACCACTGAAATGGAGCACCCTCCTGAGTCAACTTGGTCAAGGGCGACGCAATAGATGAAAATCCCTGAACAAACCGGTTGTAATAAACCACCAAACCAAGGAAGCTACGAATCTCTATAGTTGAGGACGGTTTGGGCCAACTCTGAACCGCCTCTATCTTCTTCGAATCAACCTGAATACCCTCGCTGGACACCACATGCCCCAAGAAAGCCACTGAATTGAGCCAAAACTCATATTTGGAGAACTTTGCATAAAGATTCTCCTCTCTTAATCTCTGCAAAACCACTCTCAAATACTTCGCATGCTCCTTCTGACTACGCAAATATACCAGAATATCACCAATTTTTAAAAAAAGAACAAGTCGAGATAAGGCCGGAACACGCTGTTCGTCAAATGCATGAACGTTGCTCGGGCATTGGTTAGCCCAAAAGATATCACCAAGAACTCATAATGACTATATCGGGTTCTGAAAGATGTCTTAAGAATATCTGAGTCCCTGATCTTCAACTGTTGATAACCTGAACGGAGATCAATCTTGGATAACACTTTTGCTCCCTGAAGATGGTCAAACAAATCATCGATACGAGGCAAAGGATACTTGTTCTTAATTGTTACTTCATTCAACTGCCTGTAATTAATTCACATTCTCATGGTGCCATCCTTCTTCTTCACAAAAAGAACCAACGCACCCCAAGGTGACATACTATGCCGAATGAATCCCTTATCAAGGAGTTCCTGAAGTTGTTCTTTTAACTCTTTTAGCTTCAGTGGTGCCATACGATACGGTGAAATAGAAGTGGGCTAAGTGTCGGCACCAGATCAATACCAAAATCAATATCCTTGTCCGGTGGCATGCCCGTCAGGTCTGCAGGAAACACATCGGGGAAATCCCTCACAACTGGAACAGAATCAATATTGGGAGTCTCTACACTAACATCTCTCACAAATGCTAAGTATGAAAGACAACCTTTACCAACCATACTTTGGGCCTTCAAGAAAGAAATCAACTTGGTGGAAACATAATCGGTTGAACCTCGCGACTTAATCCGTGGCACACCTGACATAGCCAAGGTCACTGTCTTGGCATGACAGTCCAGAATAGCCCAGCACGGAGATAACCAATCCATGAACAATATAACATTAAAGTCTACCATACATAACAACAATAGATCCATTCGGGTCTCCAGACCCCCAATAGACACAACACACGACCGGTACACATGGTCTACCACAACAGTATCGCTAACTGGCATAGAGACATGAACAGAAGAAATGAGAGACTTGTAGGGCATATCCAAATAATGGGCAAAATAAGATGACACATAAGAGAAAGTAGAACCAGGGTCAAATAACACAGAGGCATCTCTGCGGCAGACTGAGATAATACTTGTAATCACCGCATCTGAAGCAATCGCATGAGGCCTAGCTGGAAGTGCATAGAAACGGGCCTGACCACCACCAGGTCGACCTCCCCCTCTTAGGCGACCCCTAGATGACTATCCTCCAACCCTAGCTGGCTGGGTGGATGGTGAAATAACTTGTGTCGAAGCTGATGGCTAACCCCTCTGCTAAGATAAACCCATGAGGTGACGAGGACACTGCCTCCATATATGACCCATCTCTCCACACCCATAACAACTCCCAAGTGCTACAGGAAGGGACTGAAGGGAACCCTTAGCATCGAAATGACTAGCAGACGCACCTGGCATAGAAAAATCCTGAACTGATGGAGTACGGGACGAACCCTGGGCTGGAAGAGCACTGAGTGAGAAATGACTCTGCTAAGAACCGTGAGAACCATGTACCAATGATGCCCCATGATAACCCGGGCGATCTGTATGAGCATGCCTTAACGGACGGCATCTGCCGTGCTAAAACTGATCCCTCGAAAAAGCACCCCTAAAACTACCATGTCCTCGAGAACTCTTGGTCTCCCTCTCCTCGCGCTCCTGGTGATGAACTGCCTCAATCTCACGAGTGATATCAACAGCCTTCTCAAATGTAGCACCTAAAACTTTGTCCCTAGTTATAAGAACCCGAAGCTGATATGTGAGGCCATCAACAAACCTCATAATCCTCTCTCTCTCCGTAGCAACCAGCCAAATAGCTTGACGAGCTAACTCTGAGAACCTCATCTCGTACTGAGTAACAATCATATCCCCCTATCACAACTTCTCGAACTACCTACGCAGCTCTTCCCTGCAAAACTGTGGAACATACTTCTCCAAAAATAGAGCGGAGAACTGTTTCCAAGTAAGAGGTGCCGAACCAACGGGACTACGCCTTTCATATGCCTCCCACCAAGTGAAGGCAGCTCCTGTAAATGGAAAAGTTGTGAATGCGACCCCGCTTGTCTCCAAAATACCTACAATGCGAAGAATTCTCTCACATCTATCCAAGAAACCTTGGGCATCCTCGCCCTCTGCACAACTGAAAGTGGGAGGTTGGATTTTGCCAAACCTCTCCAATCTACGCTGCTCGTCCTCCGGCATAACTGGAGCTACGTAACCCTGAACAGCTGCCACCGGCTGGCCTAATGGTGCCTCTGGTGTCTTCAATCCCTGAACAACTTGATCGTGTGTGCGGGTGGCGGGAGCCTGAGAACCTCCCCCGGCCTGAGAAGTGGCTGCGGCCGTAGAAACCGCGACTGCCTGAGCAAAACTCGTACGTATTGTCAAGATTTGGGCCAAGGTCTCCTAAGACCTGTAATCACATTAGGCACAGCTGGTGCCTGAGTTGGTGCTGCTAGAGCGTCCTCAACTGGGACCTGATCCTGAACTGGGGCGGCTGGTGGATCTGCAAGTGCTGCCCCAACTGCTGTGCGGGCTGCACCTCTACCCCTACCACGGCCTCGACATTGTCCTAGGCCTCTAGTGGCCCCAACTGTTGGTACTGGTGGTCGTCCATCCTGACCAGTCGCTCGTGTCCTCACCATCTGTGAGAGAATAGAATAACAAAAGTTTAGTACTCGGGTCAACAGATTCGCATGACAACAATTTCAAGAATATGAAGTTTTCCTAAAGGTTCTACAGCCTCTCAAGGATAAATACAGACGTCTCCGTACCGATCTGCGAGACTCTACTAAACCTACTCATGACTCGTGAGACCTATGTAACCTAGGCTCTGATACCAACTTGTCATGGCCTTAAACCCAGACCTGGTCATGATGACGCCTATCGTGAAGACAAGGCCAGCTGACACAATTCCTTATTCATCCTAAACAATCATAATAAAAAAATTTAAGTCATTAACATTCTAATAATTTCAAATTATAAGTGAAACAGTATAATTTGTGGAAAGCCACCAATACAGTCCAACATCGGGGTATTACCAATCATGAGCATCTAACATAAGTCTTGAAATATGGAGAAAAGACTACATAGTCTATCACAAAATCCAGTACTAGGGAAAATAAACAATGATAAGAGGAAGAAACACTGGGCTGCAAATGCCGAGCAGCTACCTAGTGGACTCCGGAAATCTGCTGGAAGCTATCAACCCTCACTAGCAGGACCTGTAGCGCATGAATCTGCACACAGAGTGCAGGGAGTAAAGTGAGTACTCCAACTCAGTGAATAATAACAATAAATGAAGACTGAGTGATAAGAAATCACGTAAAATCACAACAATATGCTATAAATAGGCAGAGTAAAATCAATAAAGTGCATTTAATAGTAAATATCATAAAAACACGTTTTTAGTAGTTAAACAAGTAAATGAAAGGCAGCTAGAAAGAAAAACACAGAAAATCCGCCCCTTGGGCACAATAACAACGGAATCAGCCCCTCAGGCAATAATATAGAACAACACCAACCCCTCGGGCTATATCGCATATCACAATAGGTACCCGCGCTCACTGTGGGTGTACAGACTCCGGGAGGTGCCCCATACAGCCCAAGCTCAATATCAAGCCATCTCATGGCATAATCAATAGGCTCTCAGCCTCATATCAACAAGCCACTCGTGGCGTACAATCTCAGACCCTCGAGCTCATCATCATAATCAGTGTATCACAGCTGCAGCATGCAGCCCGACCGAAAAGTATCCTCAGTCAGAATCTTATAGCCACTCGAGCAATAGTAAAACATGATGCTCATCCCAAAATATCATTGAAAATATCATTTAAGGTGTTAAAACACAGCAAACATGGCTGAGTTATGAAAATAGTAGAATATAGCATGACTGAGTACAAGTATAAAGTCAAAATAGTGAGAAAATGGCAATAAAAATCCCCTAAGGGTCCAAATAGTTGGCACGAAGCCTAAATATGGCATTTAGCCCAAAACATGATAACATCAAACAGCTTGCAATCAAATACGCAGTAAAACAGTCATTCGGGATGGACTAAGTCACAATCCCCAACGGTGAACAACCCCACGCTCATCATCTAGCGTGTGTGTCACCGCAACATAGCATGATGATGTGAAATTCGGGGTTTCATACCCTAGGACAATATTTAAAATCATTACTCACCTTAATTCGGCCCAAACTCTGGCTCGCGATGCTTTTGCCCCTCGAATTGGTCTCCGGATGCTCCAAATCTAGGCAAAATCAGTACATAACCATCAAAATATGCTAAGGGAACAAAGCCCACTCGAAAAAAATCAAAAAATAATGCGAATCCCAAAATTAACCAAACTTGAGCCGTGGCCCACGCCTCGAAATTCGATAAATTTTACATCATTAGGCTCCTTATCTCTCCACGAGTTCATACATATCAAAAGTTCTAAAATCCGACCACAAATTGTCCTTCAAATCCTTAATCAAAGGCCTAAGTTTCAAAGCCCTAGTTTCCTCCATATTTAGCCCTTAATTTCCTTAATTACAACTCTAATCCATGAAATAATACCACAGAAATGAGTTTTTATGATCCAAAACCTTACCTCAATGAAGTCTCCTTGAATTCCCTCTTCAAAATCGCCCAAAAGCTCCATAAATCATGTTTGCAAATGTTGAAACCTCTGAAAATCAAGAAGGAAAAATTATATACATTCTAACCCAGGCTTTTCGCACATGCGATCCATCTACCGCATCTGTGGTACCGCTTCTGCAGTCCAAGACACCGCATCTGCAATTTAAAATCTCGCACCTACACTGCTGCAGGTGAAACCTCTTCACCGCTTCTGTGGTTACAGCTGCTGGCCTACTTGGCCGCATCTGCGGCTTTCTTCCGCTTCTAAGGGCATCGCACCTGCGTCCTACCAACAGCAGGTGCGGTTATGACAGCAACAAAAATGCTTTAGCTTTCAAACTCAACTCCAAACCTTCTGTCAACCATCCGAAATCACAACGAGGCCCCTAGGACCTCAATCAAAAGTACCAACAAGTCTTAAACTACCTTCCAAACTTATATCAATCTTCAAAACACCTCAAACAACATCAAATCAACCAAAACACATCGGATTCAAGCCTAAGATTCTCAAAATCTTCCTAATAACGTTTTTGATCAAAAAGTCTACCAAACCACGTTCAAATGACCTGAAATTTTGCACACATATCCCAAATAACACAACAGTCGTACTGCAACTCCCAGAATTCCATTGTGACCACTATATCAAATCACACCTATCAACGGGAAAACGCCGAAATTCTATTTTTGCCAATTCAAGACTAAATCTACTACGGACCTCCAAAACACATTCATATCACGCTCCTAAGTCCCAAATCACCTCTCGGAGCTATCCAAATCATCGAAATTCACATCTGAGCCCTCTAACGCATAAGTCAACATTCGGTTGACTTTTTTCAATTTAAGCTTCCTCAAAAGAAACTAAGTATCTCAAACCTTATCAAAACCTTTTCGAACTTGAGCCAACCAACCCGATCACACATAGAACTGACAAACAAAGCAATAAGAAGCATAAATAGGGAAAACAGAGTGATAACTCATGAAACGATCGACCGGGTCTTTACATCAAACCTCGTTGTATTTTGTATGACTTCTAACAAAAAAGTGGGTCACGCGTACTTATGCACCATGTTTTAGAAGACTCAAAAGGGGGGCGTAAGAAGACAGTTTAATACAGTTCAAGTAATATCCGAGCGATAAATAAATGGCAATTAGCACATTAGGTCCACAAAATACAGTAATATTAACAATAAATAAAGCCATATAAAGATCACATTAACAAGATCGAATTCTTGAACCCTGAACCAGAGATTCTGGGTTCGATCCCCAACAGAGTCACCGGAGCTGTCACACCTCCTATTTTTCATAGAGGCATAAGGGAGTTTTTCCAATTAAAGTGACAATAATTAAAATGGGATTATTTAACTAATTCAGAGTCACCACTTAAGATAATTTATGATGCCCCAAGTCACCGGGTTATTTTAAATCTTAAATCGAGAAAGATTGACTCTGTTCATGGTTCGCGAACACAGAAGACCGGGCAAGAAATTTTGTTAATCCGAGAGAAGGTGTGAGTCATTCTTGGATTTCGTGGTTTTAGCACGGTCACTTTAATCATACTAGGCTTAATCAAATTTTCTAATCACTTATTTTAAAACCTATGTGCATTTACCCCTTTTATCGCTTTTAATTGCTCAATTATTCGTAAATTTGAAAATATCTTAAAACGAGTCACGCGTACATGTACTCATTTCATTTGGCGCGTCAAGAATCATGTCACGCATATGTGTCCACAATTAATCACGCTTAGTTTGGTCGAAGTTACGAGAACGCATACCTCGATTTATTTTTAGAATCATAATTATGTCAAGCTAATGTGTACACAATCATGATGATAGATTAAGTCGCACCTAAAGGAAGATACGATATTTATGAACTTACTAAACTACTTTGAACTTACTAAACTACTTTGAGATTACACGTGAAAGGCTTGATTAGGGAACAATTATGGCAGAAACGCAAAATATAATCATTTGCGGATATTAATGAATCATATAAACTTTTAGGATCAACTGCCAAAAGGCGTCGTAAGAACCTATAGGAAGAAGTGACAGTTAACTGATGAATCTTCCCGTGTATGTAAATTTTTCTGATAACTGGCTATATTCCAGAACATAATAAGATAGCCACATGAACATATCGATCAACTATCTTTATGAAGTGTAAAATAACAAATAATACGTAAATTTTGATCTGTGAACAGTGTATCTATATATTTAAAGTAAATTGATACTAAAAATAACACTAACAAACAAATATAGACAATTCTAATTATAAAAAAATTCATAAGGATCTGGTGTTTCTCTTACAAGAAATAATAAAAGAACTAGAATTTCAAAATCTTTATATCTATCACAGCTTCACAAAAAAGCTATTCTTGCCTTGTATGCCTCTTGTTCCTTTGGGCAGTCTTCCTAGTTATAAGAAAAATGGCCATTGGGCTACTCTCATAAATCAAATTTGTCATGCTTATCAGCTAAATGACTATGAAACAAATTTGATTAGTCCATTAGTGTCGATATCATTTGGAGTATGAACCACTAATTTTCAAAGGATAAACCATCAAAAACTAACAGCAGATTGATTATGAGATGATTCATACCACATAAACTTGTAAGTCAAAACAACAATGAATTCGGGATACTAGGCCTACACCACAATATTGAAACAATTGTGTAACCAAGTCAAGAGGCAAATCCAATCACCATATTCAGTTCAAATGAGCACCCAAAACAAGGATTTACACAGAATCGATTCCCATAGAGTACAGTAAGGGAATCAAACACAAATAACATCAAATAATCCAACATTTATTCATAATTGCAATAGGAAGCTAATAGGCAAGTTTGTACATATCTAATGGCAGGAATCAGCAAATAAAAGACCAAAGAAAAGTCAGAAAACTAGTTATGAAGCAAAGCTCAACGAGCAGCACAAACAGCAGCAACACAGAAGGAATAGCTTCCAAAACCCAAGTCTAAACCCAGATATTAGAGAGAGAGAAAAAAATCAGTGTGTTCTTGAGTGTATTTGAGAGAATGTTCAACCTGGCCGTTTTTCTTCTTTCTGTCTCAGACCTCTTTTTTAAAAATGAATGAAAATGAGTCTTTTATAGAAGGATTCTAGGGCAACAAAACCTGATTTTCTTAATTCATTTTCACCTCTCTTCAATTCATTTTTGTTCACTTTAATCCCCAATATTTAACACATTTGTTTAATCAGCACATTCCCCACTTTCCTAAAACCATCCTAGGTAGTTATGAAAGGTTCTTTCAATTCAAGTCTCCTAATTACACCTCAAAAATCTGCTATTTACCTTTCACCAATACCAAAAATTTGAGTCATATAGCCAATATGCCAATACTCTCTTTGGGCTTTTACACTGACAAGTCTAATTCTGAATCCAACCCAATCAAATTTAGTAAAGATTTAAATAAACAACCTCTGAATTAAACTGAAAACAAACTTTCAAAAAGATGTCAATACATTAACATATGCGATTAATCTTATTACTAAGCTATCACTACTGATGAGTTATTGATATTATATGAGGGGTTATAAAAAGAAGGAGAGAGGTATACTGGTCGGTCTACCAAATATATTGATGACCCAAATAAATCCAACAGCGCGTCGATTAAAAAAAAATCTGGCGAAAGGATTTCGGCTAATGGTGGAAATTGTAACATGAGCACTGGCCGGAATTTCTTTAACGGCTAGTGCTCCATGTCAAAATCCTCAACACATGCCAAGAGGAAGATGAAGTAGAGGCTCGAAGTATTTGACCATCAATGGTTGTTCATCCAGAACTCGGCCACCACGAAATGAATCGAAACCACAGTCAATTGTCTCCTCACCTAAAACTAGTCGACTCATGCATGTTTTATCGTCAAGAAGAGGCTAGATTTGGAGGAAATCAAAAAAGGAAAAAAACGACTTTATTGTTATCTTTAGATCTCTAATTTAAAGAAGATGAGTATTTTTGGAAGGAAATAGCGATGGATTTGGAGTGAAGGGACGATGGGAATTCTGTGATCAAGATTTGTGGGAATTCAGAAAAGTGGCTGCCGGCCAGTGGGGGTAAGGATTTAGGGGCGACTAGGGTTAGGAGGTGGTGAGGAAGATGGAGAAGAGTGAGGGTTTATAGTATTTGGGGGTGATATTCGGACAGATATATGAGTAATGGGGGGGGGGGGTTAGTTCCAGGCCGTTGGATCATCGAAGATCAACGGTTGGGATTAAGCGAAGCAAAACGGCGTTGTTTGGGTTTTACTGAGGGGATGGACCGGGTATGGGGAGCTGGGTTGGGGCGGATTGAGGCAAGATTGGGCTATGGAAAATTAAGCCCAAACATTTGAGACGGTCCATTTTTTCCCCTTTTCTTGATTTTTTAAACTTATAAAATTGAATTTAAACCTAAACTAAATCCTAAATAAAACATAATATGTAGAATTAAAATAACTATCTATTTCTAGGATTAAAATAATTAATCAACCTAAACCTAATGAAACAAAAATTACTAATTTGTAATTAAAACTAAAGTGCAAGAACGAACCAATATATTTTGTGATTTTTTTGTTTGTATATTAAATGTAATTGAGACCTAAAATGCAATGCATGAAATATTTTTAAATTTTTCATGATTTTAAAATATTAAACATGCAACTAAATGCAACCAACAATTATCAAGATATTCCTAACAATTTTATAAAATTTAAAATAAATTAGAAAATTTATTTTGTGACTTTATAGAAGTATTGTTTGTCGGGCAAAAATTACGTGTTCATAGGAAGAAATCTCATAAAATAAAGTGGCTATACAGATTACAGTTGATTCTGAAATTGAAGATGAAGAACGAGAAGCTAAACCTGGATCAGACTCGGAACCAAAACCTAAACCAAAACCAGAGATAGAATCAGATGGAAACCAGATCTGGAGCAAGGACTTGAATCAAATTCGGGATCAATTACTCATGAACCTAAATTAAGGAGATCTAAAAGAGTCACAAATGCTCCAGATAGATTAACTCTATCTCTCCATTATTTACTTCTTACTGATGCTGGAGAATCAGAGCATTTTTTTGAAACAATAGAGGTGATAAACACTGATAAGTGGAAGCTAGCAATGAAAGAAGAGATGAATTCTCTTCAAAAGAATAGAACATGGATACTTATGGAGTTACCAAAAAGAAAAAAAGGCATTGCAGATCAAGTGGGTAAACAGGGTCAAAGAAGAGCATGATGGTAAGAAGAGATACAAAGCATAATTAGTAGTAAAAGGATTTCAACAGAAGGAAGGAATTGACTCCACTGAGATCTTCTCTCTTGTAGCCAAATTAACTATTATCAGGTTGGTGCTAAGTATGGTAGCTGGAGAAAATTTGCATTTGGAGCAGCTAGATGTTAAAACTGCTTTCTTGCAAATCAAACTCCTCGGGTGCGTATGCGCTCAGTCTCTGGCTAACGGCCCATTACCACCTTGAAGAAGCCATCTACATGAAGCAACCTGAAGATTTCAAGTTTTTGGCAAAGAAAATCTTGTGCGTAAGTTGAAGAAGAGTTTTTACGGTTTGAAACAAGCTCCCCGACAATGGTACAAGAAATATGATGGATTCATGCATAACAATAGTTTCACGCGATGTGAATGGACCATTGTTGTTATATCAAATTTTTTTATGAATCCTATATCATTTTACTGTTGTACATTGGTAATATACTAATTGTAGGATCTAGCATAAATGAGATCAACATGGTTAAACAACAACCGGCGGAGGAGTTTAAAATGAAAGTCTTAGGAACAGCTAAGCAAATGCTTGGGATGAGTAGGATTAGCATAAATATGTCTGAAGGAACCTTAAAGTTGTCAAAAGAAAAGTACATACAAAAGGTACTAAGCAGGTTCAGTCTTCATGATGCAAAGATCAGAAGCACTCCACTCGGAAGCCATCTTAATCTGTCAAAGAACCAATCACCTAAGATAGATTAAAAAAGGAAGTGCATGTCCAAAGAATATGCTTCAACGATAGGAAGTTTGATATACGTTATGATTTGCACTAGACCTAACATATCCCACGCAGTTGGAGTTATGATTTGCACTAGACCTAACATATCCCATGCAGTTGGAGTTGTCAGTAGATACATGTCAGATCTAAGAAAAGAGCACTGAGAAAGTATAAAATAGATATTGTGATATCTCAAAGGCACCTCAGGTATGTCACTTTATTTTAAAAGGAGCAATATTATCTTACAAGGTTTTTCGGTGATCTGGATAGTCGAAAAAGCACCACAAGCTACGTATTCACCTTGGGCAATACTGCTGTTAGTTGGATGCCTAGACTTCAGAAAAGTGTTGCTCTATCTACCACTAAAGCAGAGTACATGGAAATCTCAAAAGCTGGAAAAGAGAAGATTTGGTTGAAGAACTTTTTTAAAGAGCTAGGTAAATAGTAGGACAATTGTGAGCTTTTTAGCGATAGCTAGAGTGAAATTCATCTTGCCAAGATTCCAGTGTTTCATGCAAGATCAAAGCATATCCATCTAAGGTATCATCATACCCTAGAGGTGATAAGTGAAGGAACTCTTTCCCTGTAAAATATACTAGGATCAAAAAACCCGTGAAACATGTTGATCAAAGTTGTCGCCGTTGACAAACTGAGGTTGTGTACTGCCTCAATTAGCTACTTAACCTTCAAGATTGCTAATGCGAAGGCGCTACTGGAGTATATAAATTCTTTTTTAATTTCTTTCTTTATGAGGGGGATATTGATGGGAAAAATCCATATGGGTAAATTAAAAGTCAAACAAAAAGAAGGAGAAAAAGAAAAAGAGAAAAATGCAAAAATGAAAAGAAATAAAACAAGAGAAGAAAGGAAAAGTCAAAGTTGATAAGCTGAAAATGTGAAAGAAAAAATTCGGGCGCGTTGTTTGCGGTGCCATCCTGTCGCATATTCACACTTGCTGAAATCTTTTTTCAGCTAACGCTCTGCCTATAAATAGGTATTCTCTTTTCAATTGCAAATCATCCTTCTTTTTTTTTCAATTAATAATGAGTTATTCTTTGTGTGACCGTGGAGTAGACAAAAATTGTCGAACCATATAAATCTTGTCTTGTCTTGTCTTGTGCAATTTATTATTTTTTTCTATAAATATATATTTTGTTTCTTCTATTAGCGTGACACGCTTTTCAACACTAGTAGATAAGTAAGGACCATTAAATAATCAACTACACATTTTATTATGCAAAAGATTATTTTTCATTCAATTTCAAAATTCGAACATAAACACTACTATCCATATATAAATAAACATCAATGGCTAATACTTGTGGTTCAATGATTTCTATCATCTAAAGCTGAATCAACTGAATTGGAAACATTTTCTTAGACCTTTGATCCACAATTACAAACATATCTTGATCTTGAGTGAACTCATCTACAAAAACTGTTGATATATTTTGTAATGAGCTGATCAACAATGGTTGTGTAAGCCTTCTCAATGGGATGATAACTATCCCAAATAATATACTTTGTATCATCTTCACATGTTCCACTAAATTTATTGCATAGTAATGTCACCTCTATTTTTCCTGTGCCACAACACCCTTTTTTTGCTTCTACAAATCCTACAACCATTAATTCATAATCACAAAATTGATAATAAAAGAACACGAGAAAATAAAAGACAAAAGATGAAGAAGCTCAAAAAAGTCTAAAGATATGATAAATAAATGGACCTTGATCTAACTCAACACTAAAATTTAGCTTTTTAGCTCATCAGATGAAGATTGTCCAAATCTGGTGGCAAAATGGATTAAAAAAATAGTTATCCATTCATATCATTCACTAAAAAATGAGTTGGATAATGGGCTTTTGAAAAATGGGTCAAATATGGGGAAAAAAAAATTATATTATTCACTTAGAAAATAGATAATCAATGGATAACCAATGGCTTTAATTTTTGTAAAAATTGCACGAGGCACCCTATTCGGGCGCCCCTTTTTAACCTGCAGCCGCTTTGTCTTTTTGTTTGTATCCGTACCCACTTTTTAAAAAACTTCAGCTTCCCTTTATAACTGGGAAACTTCAGCTCTAGCTGAAGTTTTTATTTTATAACTGGCAAACTTCAGCTCTAGTTTTTATTTTATAACTTGAAAACTTCAGCTCTAGAGTTGAAGTTTCCGGGTTACTAAACAATAGAGCTGAAGTTTTTATTTTATAACTGGAAAACTTCAGCTCTAAAGCTGAAGTTTTCAGGTTACTAAACAAAAACTTCAGCTCTAGAGCTGAATTTTTTATTTTATAACTGGCAAACTTCAGTTCTAAAGCTGAAATTTTTATTTTATAACTGGCAAACTTCAGCTCTAGAGCTGAAGTTTCTCGGTTACTAAACAAAAACTTATAAAATAAAACTTCAGCTCTAGAGCTGAAGTTTTTATTTTATAACTAGCAAACTTCAGCTCTAGAGCTGAAGTAAGTTCGCGAGTTACAAAACAAAAACTTCAGCTCTAGAGCTGAACTTCAGGCCCGACTACTAAAATGCGAAAGTTTTGTGAAATTTCCTTTGCTACTTCAACCTCGTGTGCTGAAGTTATGTGAGAAAACTGGTACGCTTGCAATTTTTTTGCAAAACGGACACATGTTAAAATGTGGCACAAAAAACGGGTATAGATGCAAATGGCCCTTAATTTTTACACTTGTAAGGACTAAAATTTTGGACTCCTCAAATTTCAAAATGTGGGAGACTAGAAATTCTCCCAAAAGTGACCATTTAAAGAACCAAATACTAGCATCCAAACCGATGGGGGAACTCAACAAATATATTATTTATAGAAGATTAATGAGTATTATACCATATTTTGGGC
>MU778399.1:67079-97946 GCA_026770625.1 Nicotiana glauca
CTAGCTAGTGTATCTCGGGAGAGTGCAATAGTATATTACTGTGATTACTCGGGAGAGATTTACGGTAAGAAGAGTGTTCATGATTGATAGAGATGTGTTGGTAAATTTGTATGAAGCATAAACATAAGGGATTCCATCAATAGGGGAAATCTTTACCTTAGTTTTTTCTCATCATTGTTTACAACCTTAGCGTTTTAGTTTACAGCTGTTTAATTTACTTGCAATCTTAGTTACTAAAGAAACCATCAACTGTGATTCAAACATTTGAAAAACTGGTTTTGAAGAGTTTAGTTGGTCTAAAGATTGTGATTGATAGGTTAACTCTCTGTGGATTTGACCTTGGGCGTAATACTCAGGTTATATTTGCAACGTCCGCAGTGTCCTTGTTTATAAGGCATAGTTGGGCGTGATCACCGCATCAAAGTCTCGTTTGGTGACAAAGAACCACACCAGTAGATCCCATAGGTGGTTGACATCTGTCGTGTTGCTTGTGGGCAAGAACTGGCTACAAATGATAGTGAGCCAGCACTTGGCCTCATGTGTGAAGGACTTGGAGTGGAGGGTAATGTTTTCCTGTATCCAGGTTGGTTGACCATCTGCGCATATTGTTGCAATCATTGTGTCCCAAGAGACCCCTTAGGCGTCGTGGTAATGATCAATGTCACCGTTAAACTGCGGCAACTGCAACACCTGGCGAATCTTCCGAATTGAGGCATCCACTACCCTGCCCCGCACAATTACCTCCCGGCCCAAATGTTCTGAGCAGTTCGCATAGAACTCCCGGACTATCATCGAATTAGCCATCTCAGGCTCATCAAACAAAAATTCTATCTCCCTCCGTCTAATTTCCTCATACATGTCTGTACTTTCCATACGGAGGGCAGCCCGGTCAACAGCAATCTCAGGGACAAAGGTTTTGGTGGCCTTAGCATGAAATACGTCTTCTGCCCCCTGAGACTGGAACCTGGTTTCATCATATGTTTGCTCGTGGGAAGTGCTTGCCGAGCCTCTTTGCCTTTTTCGGGCCATATTACCTGCAAATAATTCAGGGCAACTATTAGATGCATCCTTAAATGTGCCATTCGGATGGTCACTCAGACTTCGCCACCCGACGGCACCAAAAAATTTCCATTGGCCAAACAATGCCAGGATACCCAATTAGTAAGTTGCCCCAAATGGCCAACTCCTACTACTACCTCACACCACGATCAATTTGTCAATTCCTCCAACTAATACCCCAAACAACCCTCACCAGTAAAATATGCCAACTGCTACCACCACCACCAATTAAGACGAGCACAAAGTGCTCCAAAATCTACAACACACGCCTAATTTTCGGCCATTTAGGCCCCTCCACCAAGCTTCACCCTAAAAAAGTTTGTTAGGCCTCCAAACATACTACAAATCCCCCACAAGTTAAGGACAATGAAAACCCAACCATCTAAGCATCAATCATAGCCAAAAGAAGCAAATAATGGAGAAAAACAAAGAAAAAATAAAATTTTTACACTACAACACAACCTAGGGTTAGTGAAAACTAAATTACACTAAGCTATGTGAAGAAAAGAGAAGATAAAAGAAGAAACTTACCTTGGAGATGAATGGAGTGAGTTGAAGAAGAAGGAAGTTGGGGGAGATTGGGGATTTAGGGTTGGGGTTGTGAGATGAAAAAGAGGGAAATAGAGAGAGAAGAGGGAATATGGAAGGGATGGGGAGTTTTTGTCGTGGGTGTTGGGGGGAATGAAGGGGGTTAGGTTAATTAAAAATGGGGGGGAAGAAAAAAAAGAAAAAAAATATTTCAGAAACTTACCTAACCTGGGCCCGATCTGGGCTGCCGCGGTCCTACCGCGATTACGCTGGGACCGCGGTAGACCAGGTTCAGAGAAGGTGTTTGACCGCGGTACTACCGCAGTTACACTGGGACCGCGGTAGACAAGGTTTAGAGGATGTGTTTGACTGCGATCCAGCCACGGTTACGTTGGGACCGCGGTCTGGGCTTTTTCTGGATACTAATGTTTTTTTTGTTTTTTTATATGAAGTTATACATTATACTTACAACAAATTTATGGGTTGCCTCCCACGCAGCGCCTGATTTAATGTCGCGGCACGACACAAGTAGTTGAGCTCTTACTCTTCATTCTCGTATTGGGGTTCTTTTAAATTGGTCGCCATTGTATCCCCTTTTTCTGCAGCGATTCCAAGGTAATGTTTCAACCTTTGTCCATTGACGGAGAATTTGTTTGTCCCATCTTCCGACTCAATCTCAAAAGCTCCACTTGCAAACATTTGCACCACTCTGAATAGCCCAGACCATCGGGACTTTAACTTACCCGGAAACAATCTCAACCGTGAATTATACAATAGTACCATGTCATCGAGTTTAAAGTATCTGTCCACGATGCGCTCATGCATTTTCTTCATTCGTTACTTGTAAATCCTCGTGCTTTCAAAGGCTTGATACCGAAATTCTTCCAGCTCATGCAACTCCGTCAGTCAATTTTTTCCAGCTGCTTCAGGATCCATGTTCATTTGTTTCAGCGCCCACCAAGCACGATATTCTAACTCCACAGGTAGGTGACAGGCCTTCCCAAATACCAACTTGTATGGTGACATACCTATTGGTGTTTTGAACGTTGTTCTATAGGCCCAGAGTGCATCATCCAGCTTCTTTGCCCAATCAGTTCGGGTGGCATTCACAGTCTTCGTTAGTACACTATTAATCTCCCTGTTGGACACCTCAACTTGTCCACTGGTCTGGGGATGGTAGGGAGTATCCACCTTGTGGTGCACATCATACTTAGCAAGTAATTTCTCGAAGGCTCCATTACAGAAGTGAGTGCCTCCGTCACTGATGATCGCTCTTGGTATCCCAAACCGGGTGAATATGTACTTTTTCAGAAATCCGACCACCATTCGTGCATCTTGGTGGGCAAGGCTGCAGCTTCCACCCATTTAGAAACATAATCCACTGCCACAAGTATGTACTTATTGCCGAATGAGCTGATGAAGGGACCCATGAAATCAATCCCCCAAACATCAAACACCTTTACTTCTTGAATTGGTTTTATTGGCATCTCACGGCGATGGGAAATGTTTCCCATCCTCTGGCATTCATTGTAGCCCTTTACCCAGAGGTGTGCATCTCTAAACACAGTTGGCCAAAAAAATCCGGCCTCCAGCACTTTTGCAGCTGTTCTGACCCCTCCAAAATGTCTTCCATATGATGATGCACGACAAGCCTGCAAAATTGAAGATTGTTCTATCTCGGGGACACACCTCCGGATAATGTTATCAACACATATTCGAAACAAATGAGGTTCATCCCAATAATACATGCGACAGTCACGAAAGAGCATTTTCTTTTGGACAGGTGAAAGGTCATAGGGAACAATACTGCATGCCAGGTAGTTTGCAAAATCTGCATACCATGGCGTGTCCTCAAGACTGGCTACGAGCAGCTGCTCGTCTGGAAAGGTTTCCAGAATCTCTTCGACCTCGACTGATTTTTCAGCTCTTTCAAGTCGTGATAGATGATCAGCAACTTGATTTTCAGTGCCCTTACGGTCACGAATTTTGAGGTTGAATTCTTGCAACAGCAGCACCCAACGAATCATGCGCGGCTTAGAATCCTTTTTCTCAATGAGGTACCTGAGAGCTGCATGGTCAGTATACACAATTACCTTTGAACCAATCAGATATGATCGGAACTTGTCAAAAGCGAACACGACTGCCAACATCTCCTTCTTTGTCACAGTGTAGTTGAGATGTGCACCGCTTAGCGTTCTACTTGTATAGTAAATCGGGTGCATCAGCTTATCTTTTCTCTGCCCCAAGACTGCTCTTATAGCATAGTCGATTGCATCACACATGAACTCAAATGGTTGCTCCCAGTCGGGCGCAACAATGATGGGCACAGTTATCAACTTCTTCTTCAGTTCCTCAAATGCCAACCTGCAATCATTAGAAAACACGAAGGGATGATCCTTTTCAAGGAGTTTACATAATGGGTTAGCAATTTTGGAAACGTCCCTTATGAAACACCGGTAGAACCCAACGTGACCAAGGAAACTTCTCACATCCTTGACTGAAGTGGGCGGTGGTAACTTCTCAATCATGTCAACCTTAGCATGGTCGACCTCAATACCTTTTCTGGACACTCGATGTCCTAGGACTATTCCTTCTTGTACCATAAAATGGCACTTCTCCCAGTTTAGCACCAAGTTTGTCTCCACATATCTTTTGAGCACTCTGCTTAAGTTGTGAATACAGTCTTCGAATGAATCTCCCACCATGGAGAAATCATCCATAAAGACCTCTATAATGTCCTCCACTATATCTGTGAAGATGGCTAGCATGCACCGTTGAAAAGTCGCTGGTGCATTACAAAACCCAAAGGGCATTCTCCGAAAGGCAAAGATGCCATACGGATAGGTGAAAGATGTTTTCTCTCTATCTTCAGGGGCTATTGATATCTGATTGTACCCCAAATATCCATCTAAGAAACAAAAATACGACCTTCCAGCCAGCCTGTCCAACATTTTGTCAATGAATGGCAAGGGAAAGTGGTCCTTTCGGGTGGCGGTGTTCAATTTTCGGTAATCCATACAGATTCGCCACCCTGTGACTGTACGAGTTGAGATTAACTCATTGTTGTCATTTTTCAGAACAGTCATTCCCCCTTCTTCGGGACACATGGGACAGGGCTGACCCAATTACTATCAGAGATGGGGAAAATGATTCCTGCATCTAACCATCTGATCACCTCTTTCTTTACAACCTATTTCATGTTAGGGTTCATCCTTCGCCGATGTTCCCTGGAAGGTCTGTGCCCTTCTTCCAAGAGAATCTTATGCATACAGAAAGCTGGGTTGATACCAATTATGTATGCCATAGTCCAACCAATGGCAGTCTTTTTATCCTTCAGTATCTGCAAAAGCTGCTCTACCTACAGATCTAGCAAACAGGATGATATAATAACAGGTAAGGTCGAATCAGGGCCTAGGAATGCATACCTGAGGTGGTCTGGGAGCGGCTTCAGCTCCAGCTTGGGTGTTTCCTCTATTGATGGCTTGGTTGGAGGAGTGACCCTTTTCTCCAGCTCAAGGGACTCGAACTGAGGCTCCCTTGACCAAAACCCTCGGCCTTCCAATGCCATTACCCATTCAGCTAACCCCTCTCCATCTATTTCTTCTAAATTTATCAGGCATGCCTCCAATGGGTCCCTCACAGTTAGGGCCCTATCATCCTCTTGCAGAATTACATCCACTGCTTCCACTAGAGAGTAATTTGCATATTCGCTGGGTATCCTTATTGATTGCAAAACATTGAATATGACCTCTTCATCGTTCAGTCTCATTTTAAGTTTCCCAGTCTCACAATCTATTAGCGATCTCCCAGTGGCTAAAAATGGTCTCCCTAAAATAAGGGGTATCTCCTCATCCACCTGACAATCCAGAATCACAAAGTCTGCATGGAACAAGAACTTCCCCACTTTCACCAGCACATCATCAAGAATACCAGTTGGCATTTTCACAGTGCGATCAGCCAACTGGAGTAGCATAGAAGTCGGTCTGGCTCGACCGATGCCCAATTTGGTGTATACTGCCAGCGGCATCAAATTTATTCTGGCTCCCAAATCACATAACGCCTTTGCAAAGGCATAACTCCCAATGGTGCATGGAATAGTAAAGCTACCTGGATCGGACATCTTTTGGGCCATCAGTTTTGCCACCACTGTGCTGCAGGTCTGTGTTAGAGTTACGGTGGATAGATCCTGAAAATCAAACTTCCTTGACATTAAATCTTTCATCATCTTGGCATAACCGGGCATCTCCCTTAAGGCATCCATCAATGGAATATTCAACTGGATTTGACACAGCATCTCCATGAACTTTTTGTATTGGTCTGCCTTCTTTTGCTTGACCAGTCTTTGAGGAAAGGGTGAAGGGATCACCCTTTGTGCATTGCTTGCTGGCTTCTCTTTGTTAGGAGTTTCTAGTACAAGAGGTGCCACCTATTCTACAACTTGCTCGGTCTCCTTTTCTTTGCCTTTTCCTCCTAACTCTGCTCAACCACTACTTCAGTGAGTTCCGCTGGTTCTTCTTCCTCTAATTGAACTGGAGTAGTTGGTGTAGTATTCTTGCTGGCCTGTACAATTTCTTGCTCTCTATCTAAATCTCTACCATTCCTGGGACTGACTGCCATTAGCTGATTCGGGTTTTGCTCCTTGGGGTTTATGTTTGTGTCTGCAGGTAAAGTTCCTGGAGGATGGTTGTTCAATGCCATGGACAGCTGACCCATCTGCGTTTCAATATTCTTTATGGCTAAATCATGCACTACTAATTTTTCCTGCACTTTATTATTTGTCCCAATAAGTTGTTGAAGCATACCCCTGATCTCCACCATGTTGTTGTCTTGCTACTGAGGGGGTGGTTGATAAACCAATTACTGCTGATTCTGCTGTGGATAACCCTGTGGTTTCTAATAAGGCACTGGCACTAACTGGTTTTGAGGGTGCATACCCCCAGGCTGCTGCATATTAGGCATGTACTGCTGATTTTGCTGCGGTCTCCACTGTTGTGCTCCTTGTCTCTGGCTCCCATAGTTGTTGACATAATTCATATCTTTTCGGACCCCTTGATTTTCACCTTCTCCGCTCCACGAACACACATAGGACTGATTAATACACGGTGTACATAGTCCTCTATTCGTCGTATCAACAATATGCACCTGTTTTATACCCATGTCATCAATCTTCTTTGTCAGTAAGCTCATCTGGGTTAGGAGTGTGGCTTGTTCTCTTCCTGCGAATTATTGGGAGCCAGTGGAACTGAATGCACTTTGGGTGCCATTGTTGCACCTTTAGTCATCCACCCCGCATTTTGTGACATCTTATCGAGGAGAATTTTGCACTCGGTGAATGTTTTGCTTAAGAACACACCTCCAGCTGAAGCATCCATATTCACTTTCAAGTTGTCAGTTAGACCCATGTAGAATCTCTGTCCGAGCATCTGGTTTGGAATGCCATGATGAGGACACTTCACAAGCATCCCTTTAAATCTCTCCCAAGTTTCTTGCAAGGACTCCGTGGAATGCTGCCTGTACTGCAATATGTCATCAATCTGCTGTGCAGTCTTGTTAGGCGGATAGAACTTGTTCAGGAACTGCTTGACTAATTCCTTCCAAGTGGTAATAAAGTTAATCGGGAGCGAATTTAACCAAGTCTGAGCTGCCCCAGTTACTAAGAATGGGAACAGGAGCAGCTTGATAGCTTCAGGAGTCATATTAGGCTGCCTTTTGGTCATGAAAATTGACAGAAAAATTTTCAAGTGTTGTTGTGGGTCTTGAATGCTTGACCCGGAGAATAGTCCTTTATTCTGCAGCAGATGCAGCATGTTGTTGGTGATCTAAAATGCCTCCGCTTGAATTGTAGGCACAGCTATGGCAGTGGCCAGATTGTTAGCTGTAGGCTATGCCTAGTCATAAAGTGCAGCCTCTGGCACAAGAGGTGCCACTCCTCTGACTTCTAAGTTAACTTTCTCATTCCTGTTGTTTTCTTTGGCGTTATTTACGTCACCCATGTCAAATTCGAGTTGGTGTGTTGGTTGAGTTTGTTAAAGTCCTTTGTTGGCACGGTTCAATGAGCTGAATATTTTCTCGGGGTCTGAGAGTCCTTCTATTAGTTCTCCAGTCCTCGATGAATTTCTAGGCATACACCTGCTTTCCACAAGATTTCAACCGTTAGAATTTCAATGAAAAGATTGGTATAGAGAAAACGGATTACACTTGGAATTTTTGTATTTCTTTCAATTGTAATTGATAACACTGTTAATTCCCCTGTAACGACGTCAAAATTTGATCACGCTCAGCTGAGTCTCGCAAAAGACTATGCGGGCATTGTAAATATAATCCGAGTATTATTGCCCAGAGTCGAACCACAGAGAATTATCCTATCAATTACTATTGTCGGATTCACTAAATTCACACAATCTGTTTTTCCAAACTTTCTGATTCACAAAGGTTTATTTTCTAACAACTCAAGACTGAAAGTAATTAATAACTGAAAATTAACTAAACTTGATGTGTAAACAGTAGAAATAAAGTCTAAGGCAATGGTTTCCCCCGTTCGTAATTTCCTTGGTTGTATATGTCTTATAACTACGATTTAATTGTCTCTAACAATCATGAACTCTCAATCTATCATAATTCTCTCTCAAGTAATTATGATAATCTACTAGACGCACTCTCTCAAGCTACGCTAGCTAATTTCACAATACGGTTCACTTAGATTGCACTCGGGGTTTCGTTATCTCTAATCCAACCCCTAAACCCTCGGTTATGATTCTCGTCTACACTCCGGGAGTGATGTTGTTCATACAATCACCTAAATATGCACTATCTCTCAAGAAGATACATAATAAATAGGACCGGATAATTGAGGCCCTTTCAACTAATCCACAATCAAAACATAGATGAACAATTAGAGATTAACAACCAAATCCAATTATATTAATATAACAACCAAGTTATTCCCAACTTGTTCCACCAAAACCTTAGATTAAGGTTTTTAGCTACTCATGACAATGGGGGAATAAAATACTAAAAGATTCATAATCATAAATTGCAAGAAAAATAAATAAGAATTAGAGTAATGATATTTTGGGTGATCTCTCACACTTGTTTTTCTTGCCAAAGTACTCTCTAAAACATTACATGCCTCCCTTGGACGAGTTCTAGTGTTTAAATAGGATTTTGGGCTAAGAATTCCGGAGTTTGCACTTCAGTCCCTCAACTTTTTGCCACCTGCCGCGGTCCTACTGCGGTCACGCTAGGACCGCGGCCAAATGACCTCTCTGAATCTGAAATAGCTTCTCGCCGCGGTACGACCGCGGTTACGCCGGGACCACGGCAGTTCATCTCCAGCTCTTGTTTGTGCATTTCACATGGTGCATTTGGCAGATATTGTGCGATTGACCTCTTTTCTTCCATAATTGATCCCAAAAGTACTCCATAGCCTTCTTTTATTGTATGTAACCTGCAAAACATGAAAAACACTAATAAAAGTATTTTGTTATCACTTTTACCATAAAAACTTAACAAGAAAGTGATTCTTTTGAGGCTTAATCATAGTTCAATTTACCTATTATCAACTAGTTATAGTAGTTGGGTTTGGATAATTGTATTTGCTTTGTGGTACACTTATTTGGTTGAGAACATTGATTGTTAGGGGCTTTAGGAATAAGTGTCACATAGGTTTGTTAATAGTGGCGGCGTAATTATTTATGATGGAGTGTTAATTATTGTACTGTATAGCTTTATTAATAGAAGTAGAGGAATACGAATGAACGTCCATTTTTGGGAGATTGTATGATTCATTATAAATTTACAGGATATATTATAAGTCATGCGTATTGTTATAGTATTTTTTATGAAATAATTATTTATTTATTTATTCAACTTAATAAAGTTTTATTTTAAATAGATCATGTATTTCTTTGTGTGTCTGTTGCTTATATAGTAGATGGTTTAGTGCATATAGTTTAGCTTATACGCGGAAGATTAAATCATTGGTTCTTATAAGTCATAAAATTTATGTTCACAATCTAATGATGGAATTGGACAAACCATCGGAATGGTTGTAGCACAAGATTAAATATAATTTATCTTGATTATGAAAATATTTTAATTTCAACTTCTTGTGGTAGTACATTTTGTATGTTTTGAACAGATCAAGTAGAGATAAGTATTTTATACTGACTTAATAAAATAACTTTTCTAGTCCATTCAGTGTACTTATACTCTTAATCTTGATATAATATATTATTAGTTGTGTATATCATTTATTGTTTTGATTTATTAAAAGATGAGATTCTTTCGTGGGTCAATAAGCTTGGTAAGTTGGACAATAATGGTATATATTGGCGATATAATAATTAGTTGATAGAATTTATGTCTCTATTTTTTAGATTGATGATACTCCTTTATGAAAGCTTATAAGTTTTCGTGTGTAAACCCAACCGGTGGATTTTGTATCCGACACATAAAATAAATTAAGGGAAAGTCTAAAAGAAGTAATCAATGAATTTAAATTTCAGTAATTTAATTTGATTGGTTAGTATCTGAATCTTAACATGGAGAGTTAAATAAGGTTTTATGAAAAAATTTCGAAAATGAACTAAGGAGTGCATTTACGAATTTTTAGTGAAATAATTCGTAATATATTATGGAAGAAATTACTTTCCAATTTCGAAATTAATTCCATAATAGGAAGCCTTGTTAATTAAATTATGTGGTCTCTACTGTGCCTAAATAATAAGAAATTAAGGAATCCTTCCCTTAGTCGAAGAACAAAACCTAATTGGTTTTGGAAAGGGGTTTTAACATAAAAAACGTAGTTATATATATATATGGTATATAGCTGGCCGTTTTTTCATTGCAAAAAAAACATAAGGTTTTCTTCCTTGAATTTCGCCCACCCGAAGGTCTCTTTTTCCGAATATTATTTGAGTAATACGGTAGAAGACTGTGAATTTTTACTGAGATCTTGTAGCTTTGGAACTGGACAAGGATGTTGATTTGCTTTGTTCACACTTCAAGAAGTAACTCGAGTTATTTTTGTATGTGCTAATTGTTTAATTCACACATGAATATGATAATGTGATTGCTTCTGCTGTGACATATATTCCATCATAAATATGCTTTTAGATATATGTCCCGAGATCGGTAATAAACTTGCTATTTAGCTACTTAACTCATTTTGAAGGATTCAATCAATTGTACGGATAATTCACTAAACTAAATTAAGTCTATAATGCACACCCTACTTTAAACTAAAGCCAAGAGATTAGATTACCTCCTATATATGTACTCTGCTTTTGGTCATAATCAATAGACCACGCTGAAGGTGACTTTAATAATAAAAGAAAACCAATAAGATTACTACAATTTGGCATGGATGGTCCAAATACTATACACACCCCACACTAAAACGTTGCTCGTCCTTGAGTCAACCAAAAATTTACTTTATCTATGAGCACTTAACATATTCGAAGCACACTACACCAATGATTATGGTTGATAGCAACAATTAAACTCTAGCACAAACAATCATCATACACTTCCCTTTACTTATGTCATTCTTCAAAAATATTCAAACAAAGACAATATGTTCACAACAACCCTAGCCTAAAAAATCGACTCAATGTCACAATGCACTCATGACTTGAACACCCAACATCCTAGTAAAATCTAATAATGTTACTTATCCTTCGTGAAACCATGTGCCCTCACAACCAAGGCAAGAGAGTAAGGTGGATCCACACATTCGAATCTCATGATCAAATATATTTTAAGGACTCATATATATCAAAAGAAAATAACGCTCACCCTCACAAAAGAAATCACATGCATGTAATTGGTACCATAGACTTGCCCTTAATGTAAAATCTCTACTAATGTATGCTCGCTCGATCTAAAATCAATTAGGACTTTTTTATGGTTGTAATGCGGGCTAAGGGACGGGTAGGATATATTTAGGAATAGTGACTAACCCTCATAAGCACTTTAACACATCACATAATCAACGTTAAGTGCAATTTCCTCAATCCACTTCACTTTCACAAACAATATCACCCCAAAATTGTTCTCTTCTTCTTTAAGCACTATATTAATTCATACCCACTAGCTAGAACAATACAACAATTTTTCATCTCTTTCATCTATATTTTTTTTTTCAGATTATTCTTTCCTTCCTTTTTTTTTTTAATTTTCACTAGTGGTGTATTAGTTTACAAAACAAGTGCACCTTTCTTCTTTTTATTGGTTCCGCTCAAAAGTCACCCCACACTTAGTTCCTTCTTACTTCTTTTAGCACTCAACTTACAATTAAAGTGCTTTAAGAGGAAAAAGGATCAAAACAATGTCAATAAAGAATAAAAATGGTATAGGCTTGTAATGTGGGTGCAAAATAAAAGTCTATAGGCTCAAAAGGGTTGACTAGGGATAAATTTTATTTGTGATAAGTAATAAAGCTAAAAAAAAAGATCAAAGAAGGCCTAAAATCATTTTTCAAACCGAGCATCACCTAAAATTTCGCTTCAACTCACAAACCGGGCAAGTTCTAGACACAAGTACAATACATAGACTATACAAAAACCTCACCACACATGGCACATGACTCACTAAGAACGGTCTCATTCCGACGCTCAAACAAATGCAAGTATTCACGGAGTCACGAGATATTAAGCATGAAGCACAAAGTGAACATAAGTCTAGAGAACGAGACATAGGCATCACAAGACATGCTATCCAACTAAGCAAGGCATCATCAATAATTTCAAATCATAGGGAAGACACTACACATGCCAAAGCCTAAATATGCTACTATCAAACAAGTCAAGGGCGCCTAGATTCATCATTCTTCCTCCATATATTCCCTAAGTTCTAATCTACTCTAAAAATAAAAACAAAATACTATTACCCGGCTCAAATTACATCCCATGAAAAAGAACCGTTGCACAAAGAAAAATTATTGGAGATTATTGCTACCTAAAAAAAATAAAAGACGCATTTTTGGATTTTTTTCTATTTTTTACCCATTTTTTATTTTTTTTATTAGACCGTAATCCCTCAAGAAAGCTGTCCACAAAATTTATCGTCGTGAAAAGTCCAAAATTTTTGGTTTTTTTTTTTTAAAGTTACTACACTAAGAGCGAGTACTATAACTAAGCTAACATAGCACAGAAAATTACCCAAACAATCTCCTCATCCCACACTTAAAATTGTGCAATATCCTCAATGCACACTAAAAATAACAAAAGGGTAAAAGAGACTCCCTGATAGGTCAAAGGCCGAAGCATTAGCAGCTCACGGGATACTCAGACTTCTCCCAGGAAAGATCCTTTGTGCGTTCACCCTCACACTTATTTCAACCACATAGCTCACTTTTGCACACTTACAGTGGCTTCTCTTCTATGCTCATAATCATACAAAAAAAATGCTACAAAGATAGAAAAATAAAATATACAAAAATAAATAAGAATAAAAGAAAGCAGTAAAGTTGGGTTGCCTCCCAACAAGCGCCTAATTTAAAGTTGCGGCACGACTTGAACCAATTTTTGTCTCCACCTTGAACTTATGAACTGTTCCCATAACATGGCATCCAATCTGTGGCTATGTACCTTTGGTGAGGCTACAAGGATAACCAGGCCAAGTAATAAATTTTTTACTCTGCACCTCTCGGCCTTTAGATGAGGAATGTAATTTTTGCTTTTTGGCACAATAAATTCAAGAATATAGGCGCTCTCATCCTTACTCTTTGACCCCTTCATTGGCTCAGATGGCTCGATTACTATTTTACTATCTAAACACAATGTGAAAAAATAATAGGAATGAGGTCTAATGCGCTCTAACTCATGAATTTTACTACTATTTGCATCCTCATATTTACACACACTCAAGTCTCCCAAAATAATGTTATCTACTCCCTCACATGACTTTAGAGTACTCTTCTCAATATTGGCATCCTCAAGAAAAACAAGGACTACTCCTCAATTTGGTCTAGAAGATTTTTTTCAGCTTCACATAACTCATTATTAAATTATTTGGCGTTACACGCATCAACCTTTGCAATCGAATTTGCATCTAAATTATGTACAGCCAAGCCAAAATTATCAATTTTATGTGCAAGTTCATCTCTCTCCTCAGACCAATCATTTACCAACGTTGTTAGAAGATAACGTCGTTCCTCATATTTCCTTAATTGTGAATATTTTTTCCAATACGAACCCTTACTCCCATGTTCAAATTCAGACCTCCCGGAGTTCAGGACATGACAAGCCCAAAAAGACGGACCATAATAGTCTTCTGTCAACCAAGCGTCTACATCAATAACCTTACCTCCGGATATTTCATCCCCATATGTCATGCTGAGAAAATTATAAACACACTAAGAGAAAAATCAAGTAGTCATAAAAATAAAATATTTACAAAAAAAAGAAGAAGAAAGAACTTGTAAAAATAAAAGTAGAAGTCTAATTTAGAAAAATAGTTAATTTCTAATTCCCCAGCAATGGCACCAAAAACTTGTTGCGGCCAAACACACACGCAAGTATACGCGGTAGTCAAGTAATAAAGTGACTAAAAGTCGGATGTCGATCCCACGAGGACTTGTGATTAACTATTAACTAAATTAGACTATCCTAATTATCTAAACAAGAATTAAACCTGAAAATAATTTATTCTAAACTAATTAAACAAAGAATATAAATAATGAACTTTTAACATAGAGAAAGAGCGGATTTTTTTATGATATCAATGTAATGAAAACGATCTATGGTTATGGGCTATATAACATTCATATTGTATTCTTCAATTGAATTAACTAACTAATTTATTTAGTTTATTGGTTGACAGGGTTAATATTGCTCATAAGAATCTGTCAAGTTCTTACTCGCCTATTCATGCTAACCTAACTCCTATATGCCTATGGAATTAGAATCAACAAGAACGCATTTATAATTCCTGTAACTCAACCAAGCAAGTCAATTAGGTATATGTCTATCCTAACCGCGAATCTGTTCCATGATGCCCATGTTCAAGAACTTGCTCTACTCATGCAATCTAGAATTTCCACTTTCGAGTTCAACTCTAGATTCGTAGATAGTATTCAATTGATGATCAATCAATCAAATAATTAAGTGCAGGATTGAATAAATAAACCAATATGATAAACTAAGAAATCAAAATCAATATCCGAATAACAATAGTCATGAAAGAACCGCAACCCTAGAACGTGAAGTTTAGCTCCACATAGACATGGTATCAAAACAACAAATCATACAAAGAAACATAAAAAATACTAAGTTTGGAGGAAGAAAAGATGAAACCCGGCTTCCACGGCGGCTCTATGCTTGTGTTTTCCTCTTAAAAACGTCTTTCCCTCCCCTCAAAATACCATTTTTCATGTATATATACCAAGTAGGGTTGGGCCCAAACAATTATACCTTCTCCAATGTGAAAAATGACGGGTTAGACTAGCGCGGTCGCGCATATGGGCGCGCTGATGGCCGCGCTAGTTGGACCACATTCTGTCTTGGCCGCGCTAAAAGTAGCACGATCGCGCTATTGACGCGCATTTTTTACCCTGTTCCGTTGAGAATTTGAAAAAACGTAAAACATGAAAGTTGTAGCCCTTTGAGTGAACTTTCCAACCATATATTGTGGAGTCCAAATGGAATTCTAAGCAAAACGTTATATCTATTTTACTAGACAGTGCGCAATCTGCCTACTGGAGTCTTCGTTCGCTCTAACTATCATCCGTTGACCCCCAAACACGATCCCGGCTTAATTCCTTGAACTTTTACTCAAACTTTAAAGCTCTAAATCACTTGAATTCATTCCATAACATCTACATAGCTCGGAATCACTCCTACAAGGCATAAAACACATCATTAGTACAAAACACTAGCGATCAGAGCTCAAACTCAATTAAAGTGTAGTAAATTAGAGTGTAATAATCGACTAAAATACGTAATTATAGCATATCATCATATATTAATTAGAATACCGTTAAAGTATCTCATTAGCCCATAAAATGTTTGGTGCTTTTTTATGTGCACGTCATAAGAATTTCATTCTTTCTCTTTCTCCATTTAATTGAAAAAAAGAAGAATTTAGAAAGAATTCCTCGCTTAATTTTCTTCTGGAAAGTGCAAACCTCCATTCAATTAATGAACCCCCAGTGTGTCATACCGGAAGAAGGCATCAGAGACTCCAATCAAATAGCAGAAATGGAGATACATACATCGAAACCCGTTGATTGAAGGCTCGAACTATTAAAAGCGTTAAAATCCCAATTATCCTACCACACACTTTGGTGGTGACCAAGTTTTCTTTCGATGATATTGGAATTCTCACCTGTAATACATGATATCTGGTCTCTTGGATAATCTTACGGAGCCTGTTTGGAAAGCGACCTAGTAATTAGATTTGAGTGTAATTGGTAGTAATTAGATTTGAGTGTAATTGGATGTAATTATATATTTTGGTATATTTATTTGGCCAAGTAATTACTTGGTCAGCATGAAATTGGGCGTAGTTAGAGGGGTGTAATTATACTCTCTAATTCTTTAGAGGAAGGTCAGAATTAGTGATAATTACACTGTGTAATTACAAGGTTATTTTTTTAGTTTCTATCCTTTTTGTTTTTATTTTAATTTATTTTCTTTATAACTTTTTATTTCTATTTTTAAAATTTTTTAATTTTATTTTTACTTTTCAATTTCTTTTGAAAATTTTAAAATAAATTTTTCTTTGTATTTATCTTTTATTTTTCTACTTTTATTTCTTGTGATGGTATGTAATTGCTTATATTTTATTTATTATTTATTTTATTATTCTATATTTTGAAATTACACTTCCTAATATTAGAAATAACGAGTCATTAACAAACTTGGCATATAATGAGTGATGCAATTAAAGTAAAATTTTGTTGTTGATTGTGGTTATAAACTTATTATGTTTCCTAATCTTAAGTTGTAGTGGAACATACTATTATTTTGTTGAAATTTGATATATGTTAAATTTTTTTTTTTGATTTAAAATTGTCTTATATTCATGGTTTCAATTTACTTGTTTTAGTAGTATTGGCTCACATTGTTGTTCATTTTTTAATTAGAATTGATAGATAATTTTGTCAAACATTTGTATGTTATGACATTATATTTATAATATTAGTTTATTTTATCAAACATGAATTTCATGATGTTCTAATAAAACGTATGCTTTTAATTTTTGTAAGTATCTAAACAAAATATTGTCAATTTGGAAAATATATAAAAATTATTTTTACAATATTAGTTATAAATATATGATTACAAATTAATGCATATTCACGAGAAAATATATATCTTAAATATCAAATATAATATCATTTGTACTTATAAAAATTTATAAGCATATATTTATTATATTAACTTTCAAGTTTTAAAAAATTAGTTCATTTAAATTTTAGTCTAACGGTGTAAGTATACTTGTGCAACCAAACAGTAAACTTGTAATTATATTGCAATTACACAATTATAAACAAACAGGTCGTAATTACACAACAATATAATTACTAGGCTGTGTAATTACTACCCTAATAATTACTCCAATTCCAATTACATAGTGACTTTCCAAACAAGCCCATAAGGATTTAAGTTACTATTGCAGTCAACAATTAGTGCTTATCAAAAAAAGAAAAAAAGTACGAGTAATTATCTTATAAGTGAATTAGAAATATAAATATTGTTTTGGCTGTAAATGCATAAAATTTAAACTTGCAAAGGAAAACAGATTAAAACGAGAACTGATAAATCAAGAATGATGCTCCAGGCTGTTCAACAATGAAGCTAGCTAGACTTCTAGCAGTAGCAGCTATACCTACTTGGATGGATAACACATGTCTTATCTTTATATCAATGGTCTACATTTAATTACTTGACACAACATTTTAACCAGTTAAAATAATAGATATCTTTATATATTTACTCCTAACAATTTTGGCAATCCCATAACTAAAAATTTGATAATCCCATAATTGTAGGAGCTAAATTCTGAATACTCCTCAATTAATGCATTTTTATTTGCTTTAAACCCTTTTTGAATGTAAAAAGGAGGACGTAGAAAAAAAATATAAGTTTTTGAAATATAGAATTTCGACAAGTTTTTGAAATTCATTTATTTAGTTTATGTGAAAATCTTTTTTCAACATCTCGTTTATGTTAGTGATTTTCTTCTTTCATACTTTGTTATGTTAAGTTATTTCAATATTTTGATTCCTAGGTATTTCTTTCTTCAAAGTAAAAGTGAGAAAACAACTCAAACATCTTAAGTTTTTTGATCCAATAATGGTGGGTTATTTGTTTCGGTAGACAAACTGAACGTATCTGTAATAATTTACTACAAACTTTTACATATATCTAAATTGTTGTTTAAAGAACATCGAGTCCAATAATTATGTAAAGCTATTATCTTTAGTTTATAGGCAGATTCATTGTTTTTCAATAAAAATGGAGGGGGATTATAAGATATAATATGAAATGGAACTACTTTCTTTTATTTATTTTCAAAAATATTTCACTTCATTATTTGGTAAAAATACTTTTTGGCACAATACGTTTGAGGTATCTTAATATTCATACGTTATATATATATCTGTTGTATGTGTTGTTCTATTTAAAAGGAAAAAAAGAAGAAGGAAATTGGAAAGAATATCAAAAGTTCATAAAAAAATAATGAAAATATTATTATCCTAACCATAGTTAAGTAAATATTTAGCAAATTAAATTTAGACCATTGATATAAAGATAAGACATGTGTTATCCATCCAAGTAGGAACTTGGAGAAATGGAGACAATAAAAAATGGTGGGGAGTTGGATCACGTAAGTACCATTGAATACCAACTATTTTATTATGCACAGATTTATTTTTAATTCGATTTTTCTGTTTTAGGATCCAATTATCCATCTCATAGCTTACTAGATACTACAACCTTGAAACTTTAACGAGTAGCACAACATACTGTTTGAAACAAATTTTCGATATACGAAAACTTAATAGCAATAACAAAAATAAGAAATAATAATTTATTGATGAATTTTAGTGGGCACAATTTTGTTTGGTGTCTTGATTTTTCTTTCTGGATTATTCTTCGTGATTCGAGGATTTAAGCAACGTATTTGAGTGTTTCTCGTACGTAGGATGATATGGACTTCCTGCATTTATAAGAAGTTGTTGATATATTTTTTGATGATCTGATCAACAATAATCTTGTAAGCTTTCTCCGTAGGATGATAACTATCCCAAAATAAATACTTTGTATCATCTTCACAAGTTCCACTGAATTTGTTGCATAGTTTTGCCCCTTCTATTGTTCCTGTGCCACAACACCCTTTCTCTACTTCTTCAAATCCTACAATCAATTCATAACATATCACAAAATTGATAAAAGAAATAAACAAAAAAATAAAGAACAAAAGAGGAAGAAGCAACTTTTTGGAGTACGTTTATAGAAGGTTAATATGTATATTACCATATTTTTCGGGATTAAAAATGAGACCAAGTAGAGAATTATAGATATCAATGAGGACGAGCTTGGATTGAGGTAATATTTTCGATAATGAACTAATTGCAATAGAGAATTTGTCGTTGGCCAATTGTGCAGCTTGGTTGTACTCTTGAGAACACATTCTATTAAGCCCTCCAGCAAGTGTTCTTTGTGATGGCAAACATCCAATCGGTGGAATTCCTAAAATCCAAAATTTTCTTGCTCCCAACTTGTACAATTCCTTCGGAAAGAAAAAAAAAAGTATTAATATTTTTACACCGCGTCACAAACTATTTATATTCGATAACCAAAAAATTATATAAAATTTGTATAATTTTTGTGTGTGTATATATATAATTTTTTTTTTTAAAAAACAGTTATAGAGTATAATTTAAAAAAAAAAAAAAAAACACTTGAATCAGTATATATGTATTCACTGAAAATTTATTTTAATTTGTAATCAATGGTACTAAAGAACTATCTTTTATATACGGAATTCTTTCACTTTGAGATCAGACAACTATTTTTCCAATTTTCAAATATGAATATGTTGTGTATGTTTAATGTATGCCTCTTATATATTAATTGACCCATACATCATACTAGTAATTATTTTCAATATTCTGAGTCATAATTGGTAAACATAAAATGAAAATAGGAATAAAGGTATATATATATACTAACTTTGAGAAACTTAGAAGCTTCGGCCATCACTAGATCAATATATGAGTTAATATCCTGCTTCAAGCGAATTCCAGCAGTGAAGTAAGTATTGACTAGATCGTCAGTCCCAGCAACCACCATAAATAAGCTATTTTTCAGAATATAATTAGCTTCTTCTTCCCCAACTAAACCTTTCAGCTTCCCAGTATATTCTATGAACTGAGTTAATTGTGTTGATAGGGGTATGGCTGCCTGATTAACATTTAGAAAAAAAATAGGACCAAGAATTAGTGTTGGGAATTTGCTAATTATACTGGTTAAATCCATCACAAATAAATACTCACTCCGTCTCAAATTATCTGTCGTGTTTCTCATTTACATGCTCCTTAAGAAACATTATTTGGTTGGATTATTACCCTTATTTTTGTCTTAAAATATAATCTCTTTTTATTGAATATTTATTCTATTTATATGCTATTTTCATCTTCAAAAACAATTATTATTAGGGGTAAAATAGGAAAAAATATAATTTATTTTGTCTTGAACTTCTAAATTGAGACTAACTATTTTTAGAAAGTACGACAAATAATTTAAGACGGAGGGAGTACTAAAAATGGTTGATTACTTTAACCGAATCGATAATATAATGCGTAAAGAGTTACCACGAGAGTAGCTGTTAGAGGATCATATCCACAACCTCCTGATGCAAAGCTTACTCCAGTTTTTATATCTTCAGTTTTCAAATTTGGATCTAGATAAGCTGGTATGAGCTTTTTTACCCCTAGTTTTTCCGCTGAAATTGATTAAAAATGTTCAACTGAATCCAATATTTTGACACAAACTATGTGTGTGTGTGAGGGAGGGTTAACCAAATATTACGTCATGAATTTCAAAAGTACATGTTAAAAACATTAAATGTTAAACTCATAAAGTTTAAATCCCGACTTTGCTTGTACTTAAAAGTTTCTAAAATACTACCTATCAGATCCGGCGGTGTCTTGCCATTGCTGAACCTTCCGGTTGGTATTCCGCCCATAAAATCCTTACCATAAGGCTGAAAATTACATTTTACTAGCGTCGTTATATTGTTATTATTTCCCTGATCCACAATTGAATCTCCAAAAGCAAACACTGCCTTAAATATCACGTTCTGTGGGAGCTGCACCTTCGCTTCACATACACTAAACAGCACAAAAATAACATAGAATAAAACCTTGACCCTATGCAACGAACACTTTACTATATCAAAAGAGAACATTGTATACAATTTCACACGCTTCCTTTTCAATAAAATGAACAAAAGAAGGTTTGGGATTTATAAAGCTTTGCAAATGTCGTGTGTACTATTTGAGTAGCTAGTAGAGGCTACCGATATATGGGATGATCGATTTTATGATTCATTACAAATGTTCTTTTAGTTATATGTCCTTAAGATTAATATAAAATAAAATAAAAGATCTTTGAAGCGTCATTTTCTTCTATTTAAATTATAACTTGTCACAAAAGATCCTTGTGAATGGCTTCTTTGGAACCTATACTAACTTTTTATTGCAAATTTTCACAAAATGCATGAAGTTTCCTAGTTATTTTGCTACTTCATTCTGAATGTGTCAAATAATTAAATTGTATACATAATTTACTCATTTAAACCAATCATGCACAGCTTCTTTAATAGTAATCAAGAGTTATGAGGTAGGGATCAAGCTTAACATCTCACGTTGAAGGTGGTTACAAATTACAATTAAGAAAACATAGGGATCTTTAAGCAAATAGTCGGTCAGATTAATTCTTCTAAAAATTAAACCAAGAATAACATTAGAGTATCTTGTTAGCCCATAGGAGGTATGAGAGACTCACGAAGTAAATAGCAGAAATGGGGAAATTCTTTTGAGTGGCATCTAAAGAATTTTAATGAAACTATGATGCACACTGCTAGAAGTAGCATTACTTTTTGTATCCCATGCATAATAAAACAAAAATATAATTTTAACCCCCCCCCCCCCCCCCCCTCCTCCTTCCCTTCAAAAAAGGGAAAATTAAAAAGAGATGGAACTTGTTCGATACAAAGTTTACCACGATATGATCAAAGGTTTATTTGTTTAACCATTAAGTATCCGAAGCCTACTGGTCCATAAATTTGAATTTGCACCGGTTAGAGAATGCTCCCTACCAGAGATTCTCTGTTCCTGTGGTTCAAATCCAAAACTCTGATTAAAAGGCATATCAACCATCTCACTATACCCTTTGGTGATGGCCAAGTAACTTTCGATGATTTGTGTTTCTTACTTGTAATACCTGATATCCATGGGCAAATCTATCTTGGTCGAAACGGTTGTCCGAAAATTATATTAGATATACATATAAATAAAACAAAGCAAAATAACGATAAATAATATATAATGAAACCACTTAACACAAGTAACTTTTTGGTTTGCTTGTCCTCGTGATTATTTACAATTCTAGATTTACTTCCTGGAAAGGCAAATGTGAGCTCCGATTGATTTATTGACCTTTTATTGTAAAAGGTGACGCTAAAACAGTAAGCTACATCCACTATATATTCATATAGAAGAGGGACATGGCACGCTAACTTTGAAAAAATTATTTCAGCAACATAACACGCTAACTTTGAAAAAAATGTTAATATCCTATTATTTCAGCAACATAACATGCTAATTTTGAAGAGTTCAAATCCAATTATTTCAACAACATAACATGCTAACTTTGAAAAAATTGTTCCTTGCAATTTCTTGTTATAGAATTACTTGAAGACATTCATTATTTTTCTTTGCGGGTTGATCTTTATATAGTTATTTAGGTGTTCTATAATTGATATTTTAATTTGCAATTCAGTTTAAACTTTAATGGAATAAAATAAACCAATCATGTAGACAAACTATGAATAATTTCAAGCGACATTTTCTTATTTTAATTCAAACGATTTTTTCTTAGTTGTTTTCCCCTGATTGATCAATCAATTTGTCTTGTAATGACCCGATCAGTCGTTTCGAGCTCTAGCACGTCGTTCAGCAATTTGAGGCCTTGAGTAACTTCACTTCAGGTATTATGACTTGTACATGTGATCAAAATTGAATTTCGGGAAGTTCGGAGTTAATATGAAAAGAAAATTCTAATTTCAAAATCTTTAAGTTAGAGGAATTGGCTAAGGTTCGATTTTGAGTAACTGACCTCGGAATCGGGATTTAAAGGATCCAACAGGTTCGTATGATGATTTTGGATGACCCGGGAGCGTTTCGGCGCTTATTGTGGAAAGTTGGCATTTTGGAAGGATTTCATAAATTTGGGTTGAAGTGTATTTTAATATTATCAATGTCCGTTTGGGATTTTGAGCCTGAGAATAGCTATGTATGGTGATTGTGGTTTTTGGAGCGCATCCGGATGTAGATATGGAGGTTCGTAGGTCATTTTGGAGTCATTTGGCGAAAGTTGGAAATTTGAAGGTTTTGAGAAAGTTTGACCGGGAGTGGACCTTTTGATATCAGGGTCGAATTCAGATTTTTAAAGTTGGAGTAGGTCTGTAATGTCAAATATGACTTATATGCAAAATTTAAGGTCAACTGGACGTGATTTGATAGGTTTCGGCATCGAATGTAGAAGTTTGAAGTTCTAAAGCTCATTAAGCTTAAATTGGGATTCGATTCATGATTTCGATCTTGTTTGGTGTGATTTGGGGTCTCGAGTAAGTTCTTATTATATTTTGGGACATGTTGGTATATTTGGTTAAGGTCCCAGGATGACTCAGGTGAATTCCGGATGGTTAACAGATTGAATTTGTCCTTATGATGCTGTCATCTGGTGTAACCGCACCTACGATGTTTTGGTCACAGGTGCGGAGACACAGAAGCAGCCTAGGGGTCACAGAAGCGGAGCAAGTCAGCCAAGAAAAGGACTGCAGGTGCGGAGTTTTGGTCGCATATACGCAAGCGCAGAAGCGAAGAGTTGGGCGCAGAAGAGGAAGAAGGCGCAGGAGCAGAAGGGAGCTCGCACCTGCGATGTCACAGAAGCAGGGAATATTTCCACAGGTGCGAGGCATCATGTTTGGGTGATCTCCGCAGAAGTGGTGCCGTAGGTGCGGCTAGTGTCCCGCATGTGCGAAAATATCGTTGGGCAGAATTGTTTTAAGAGCGGGATTTGGCTCTTTTCTCTCATTTTTCACTTGATTGAGGCAATTTTGGAATACTTCAAGGAGGAATTTTCATCAAGCAACATATGTTAAGTGATTCCCACCTATTACGAGTTAAATACATGGATTCTATAAGGATTTAAACATGGAAATTTATGGAAAAATTGGGATTTCGGTAGAAAACCTAGAAATTAGGTATTTTTGGACATGGAATTGTGAATAAATTATATATTTGAGTTCATGAGGTTATGGGTAATGTTTGTCTTCAAAAATTTTATGAATCAGGGCACGTGGACCTGATGGTTGATTTTGTCGACTTTTCAAGCGGAGTTGAAAATTGTTAAATTGATTAATTATGGGTATTAGAACACGTTTTGATTGGTTAGCATATTTGTTACGTAGTTTTGGACTGTCAAGCCTTGGTTTGTGGTGTTAGAGTGGCATCAGAGTCGGTTATGAATCATTGGAGCAAGGCAGGTCTCTTTACTAACTTTGTAAGAGGAAATTAACCCCAATAGGTGAATTGTTTAATATGTGCTTCTATTTGTGTGTGCTACGTAGGAACGAGTTGACGAGAGTCTTTACGTAGCTACAAATTATGCTTATGTCCGGGTAGTCCAGAACCCAAATCATATTATATTGCTGATGTTTGCACCCTACTTATTAATCTAATTATTTAAATCATATTTAAACTTGAAAAACGAATTGTAAAAGGTTAAACTTCATTTACTTGAGTTTTGGATGGGTCACTTGACCGTTAATGAGAATTGACATTTCTTTGAATATTAACCCTTAATAAATCTTGAATTGTTTGTTTTAATGTATTTTTCTTTTTTATGGAGCGGGCCAAATGCCTCGGTAGCAGATAGATGCATCTATTGTTCGCGTCGTTCGATCCTCTGTAGTGCACAGTTTAAATATTTTATGTTGGATTGGATCGTATGAGCTCGGCATGAATTGCGCTTGATAAATCTTCGGAACTAAAAATAATTGATATTGCTTCATGTTAAATGGTGAAAATAAATTTAGAAATTTCTATTAGTAAAAGGATTGTTTGTTATTTCTGGTTATTGACTTTTTCAGCCATATTATGTAATCTATATTTAATTATAATATCGATATTTTATGGCTAGCCCATAGTAAGTTTCATAGTTGACATTACAACTTTTTCGAGGTTAGACTACATTTTTTGGGTAGGTGTTAATTTACATACTCATACTACTTTTGTTGCACAATTTGTGCAAGTGCATACATGTTAGTGGTCTTGTGGGCATAGAGGCACGGTTATTGCGGGGACTTACGTGAGCTGTATCCTATCTTACGAGTCTGCATCACACATGTAACGACCCGACCGGTCATTTGGAGCTTTAGCATATCTTTCAGCAGTTTGAGGCCATGAGCAGCTTTATTTAAGGTATTATGACTTGTACGCATGGTATTATGACTTGTACGCATGGTTGGAATTGAATTCCGGGAAGTTCAGAGTTAATTTAGAGAGAGAATTCTCATTTCGAAAGCTTTAAGTTGAAAGAATTGGCTAAGATTGGATTTTTGAGTAAACGACCTCGGAACCGGAATTTGAAGGTTCCAGCAGGTTCGTATGATGATTTCGAACTTGGGCGTATGCTCGGATTCTGGGTGACCCGGGAGCGTTTAGGCACCTATTATGGAAGTTAGCATTTTTGGAAGAATTTCATAAGTTTGGGTTGAAGTGTATTTTAGTGTTATCAATTTCTGTTTGGGATTCCAAATCTGTGAATAGCTCCATATGGTGATTCTTATATTGGGAGCACGATCGCAAGTGAATTCGGAGGTCCGTGGGTCATTTTAGAGACATTTGGCTAAGGATAGTAATTTGAAGGTTTTGAGGAGTTTGACCGAAAGTGGACTTTTTGATATCGGGGTCGGATTCTGATTCCGAAAGTTGGAGTAGGTCCGTAATGTTGAATATGACTTATATAAAAAATGTAAGGTCAGTAGAATGTGATTTGATAGGTTTAAACATCAAAAGTAGAAGTTTCAAATTCTAAAGTTTATTATGCTCGAATTGTAGTGTGATTCGTGTTTTTAGCATTGTTTGATGCGATTTGAGGCCTCGAGCAAGTCCGCATTATATTTGGGACTGGTTGGTATGATTGGTTAGGGTCCCGAAGGCCTCGAGTGGATTTCGGATGATTAACAGATCAAATTTGGAATTTGAATAAGAATTAAAGCAGCTGGTATCTGGTGTAACCGCACCTGCGAGGTTTTGGCTGCAGGTGCGGAGCCCTAGAAGCGACCTTGTTATCGCAGAAGCGGAAATGGATGCACTTGGCTGGGGTCACAGGTGCGACGCAGCTTCCGCAAAAGCGGTCCTGGCTTCCCAGAAGCGGTCATGGGCGAGTTAGCTAAGACCACACCTGTGATGGAAATTTTGTATGTGTGGAGCCGCAGAAGCAGCAGGTGGACCGCAGGTGCGAGAAGCGGGCTGAGCAGTGTGTTCTTTTAAAAATGAGGGTTTGGCTCATTTTTCACCATTTTTCCTCCATGGAGCCGATTTGGTGCAACTTAGGAGTATCATTTTCACCATCACGATCATGGTAAGTGGCTTACGCTAGTTTTGAGTTAAATACATTGATTATGTATATATTTTAGCATGAAAATTGGTAGAATTTGAAGTTTGAAGGAAAACCTAGAAAATTGGTATTTTCGGATTTTGACCACGATTTTGGGCATGAAATTGAGAATAAATTATATATTTGGGTTCGTGAGGTAATGGGCATACTTTATCCTCGAAAATCCGGGCATGTGGGCCCGAGGATATTTTTTATTAACTTTTCGTTCGAGGTTAGAAATTGTTATAAATGGACTATAATAAATAATTAAACATATATTAATGGGTTTACAAAATCATTGCCTAGCTTTGGAGCATTTTGCATCGATTTGAATCTTCGAAAGGGCGTGAAATGCCGATTATGGAACTTCGGAGTGAGGTGAGTATCATTTCTAACCTTGTCAGAGGGAATTATCCCCATAGGTGAATTAATTGGATATGTGCTTTTATTTGTGAGGGCTACATACACATGAGGTGATGCGAGTCCATACGTAGCTACTATTATGCTTAAGCCTGGGTAGTCTAGGACCCAAAAACATACTTTACTTACAATATTTCAAATAGCGTTGTCAATTTTAAAAATGCTTAAAACAAATCGAACGTGTAAATGAATTTCTAAAAGACTAGTCATCGTTTCTTGATTTTTAAAAGAGAAATTATCTTTTTCTTGGATAATTGCTCCTTGATGGGTTCTCGATTGACTGTTTGAATGTGTTTATATGTTGTGGAATAGGCCGAACGCCTCGGTAGATTAAATAGATGCATCTATGATTCGCGCCATTCGACCCTCTGGCAGTACATAGTTTAAATATTATTGGATCGGGTCATACGACCTCGACATAATTTGTGCATGCTTGTATTTCTTGCCTTTAAATTTATTGATGTTGATATTTGTTTTCTCTGCCTGAGATTAATGTATAAAAATGATGGAAATTAATTTGGGAATTTCCTATAGACGAAAGAAATTTTTTACTTGCCTCATGCCATTGAGTTAGAACCATTTTTATGAAAAATCCTCGTCTTACTATATTATTAATATATTATTATTATTGGACCATTAGTAAGTGTCGAAGTCGACTTCTCGTCTCTACTTCTTCGAGATTAGATACTGAGTACACGTTATTTTTGTACTCATGCTGCACCTGCTATTCATTTTTTTTGCATAGGCACATGTACCTCTAGCGGTTTAATGGGCGTAGCAGCATGGATGATACAGAGACTTAGGTGAGCTGCATCTCTCAAGGCGACCTGCAGCCGGCATAGTCTCTTTCAGCGTATAGTCTTTACCTTCTGTCCAAATTTATAGTCCGGACAGTTATTGTACTTCATCTGATTTCCTAGAAATAGCTCATATACTTATGACACAGGGTTTTGGGATGATTGTGGGATTATTGAATTTTTAGTGTCTTAAAAACATCATCTTATTTAAGTGAAATTCATTATTTATTTTTTAATATATAAGAGAAATGATTTCAATAAATACTAAAATAGGAACTCAATTAACTTCTTGGTGTTGGCTTGCCTGACAGTGGTGTCTGGCGCCATCACAACCCTTAGTGAAATTTGGATCGTGACAACACAAAATTTTCAACAGTGTTATTTATATCATGACCCAATCCACGTGATCGGCACCCGACACACTACCCGATCCAAGTAAACCAACACATATATCAAGACCGAATATAATTGCGGAGGCCAATTGAAAATATTGTACATTTTCACATCAAGTCACAACATATTTTTCATTTCCAAAATCATACATGAAACTTTTATAAAAATAATATAATCAAATTAAATGATTATTCCTTTACGCATGACGTCCACCATCCTATTTTTTTACAACCCAATACAATAATATATGGAGCCTCTATACCGAAAAAGAGAACCAACACTTGGAATAATTTCAACAAAAAAAACCAAGAAATAACATGATGGCCACCACGAAATAAAAGTGCTGCTTTATAATACCTCGGAAAAATAATGCATTAATATTTGATATAAAACGATAAAAACTTTATCAATTCATGATCCTTTTCATTTTAAATCGAAGACAAGTAAAACATAACCCACAATACATACTTTTAAAATATTTACTGTCACGACCCAAAATCCACTAGGGGTCGTGGTGGCACCGGACACCGCTGTCAGGCCAGCCAATTAGATTACCGATTTAAAATCCTTTTTAAATACATCAAATTCTAGAATTTTCTTTCCATTTTCATAAATAAAAGGGTTTTGCTTCGACACAAATTAACAAAAACAATTTAAATCAACTTTTCGAAAATCATCCCAGAACCCAGTGTCACAAGTGCATGAGCGACTACTGATAATAAAATAAAATACAACCTCTATCCGGAATACAATGGACAGGAAATAAATAATCAAAGTACAGAAAGGATCTATACTAGCTGCAGGTCGCCTCGCAATTGCAGCTCACCTAGTCCCTGAATCGTCCGTGCTGCTGCGCCCAGTAGGCCGCTAAAATGAAGTATACCTGTGCAACAAAAATGCACAGAAGTGTAGTATGAGTACGTAATCAACGTGTACTCAGTGAGTGTCCCGCCTAATCCCGAAGGGGTAGAGACGAGATGGTCAACTTTGACACACTCTAATGGTCCAATGATCATTTATTCTCATTTCACATATTAATCCGTGGATTTATTCTTTACGGACATGGTTCTAATCAAATAGAGGAAACAAGAAAATACGTAATTCCTTCATAGAAAATTTCCAAGGTTTCTTTTCATTATTAACGATATGATCTCGAGCCATAATGAGGCATGTAACAGCTTACATAAATCCAGGCAGCAATAAGTAAACACGTAGTCTTTCATAAGAAAATTTCCCAAATTTCTCTTTAAAACATAATCCAAATATGTTTAAGCCACAAAAGGGCAACAATAACTCAATCAAGTTCAGGCAGCAACACAGGCATGCGCAAATCATAACGAGGTGACGACCCGCTCCAACAGAAATAAATGTGCACTTGCCGAGGGTCGACGGCGCGCCTATAGATGCATTTATTAATTTGCCGAGGCGTTCGGCCCGTTCTAAAATAAACACATCAGACAGATAAACAGTCAGGAAGTCAACGTGGAACAAATGTCCACGAAGAAGTCAATTTTCTTTTATTAATTAGAGAAAAACGAAGCTTAAGTCTTTAGAAAATTCAAATTATAAATTTGATGTGATTTATTACCCCCGCTCGCGAATCATCCATGCGACGCGGTACACATAATATACATGCTCAGATGGCCAATTAAAATTTATCAATGATTAATTATCCAAATAGGAAAATTCTCTGTTTAAACAATAATCTCTTTTAAATTTGTTTACAAATCAAGGTGGTATAAACAATTCAAGTCATTAATGAGTCCATAATTTAATTCAAGTATAGCATGCTGATGGGTCCTAACTACCCAGACAATAGCATATAGTAGCTACGCACGGACTCTCGTCACCTCGTGCGCACGTAGCCCCCATAACTAGAGCACATAATCAATTTAACTCATCTATGGGGTAATTTCCCCCTCACAGGATTAGAAAGGAGACTCACCTCGCTCCGAAGACTCGCAATCGGCATTCTACATCCTTCCGAAAGCTTGAACCAACGCACAATGCACCAAAACTAGCCAATGATCATACAAATCCATCAATATATGCTCAACTATACTTTACAACTCAATTTTTAACAATTCCTAACCCCGAACGAAAAGTTGACCAAAATGCCCTCGGGCCCACATCCCGGAATCCAAAATTTCTCGAAGACAAAGGTTACCCATGACCTTAGGAACTCAAATATAATTTTCTCCTAATTCCATACTCAAAATCGTGGCTAAAATCTAAGTTTATAATTTTCTAGGTTTTTCCACCAAAACCCAATATTTACACTAATTTCCATGCTTAATCTCATACATAATCAATGTATTTAGCTTATAATAGGTGGGAATAACTTATCTTAACATTGTTGATGAAGACCCTCCTTTGAATCCCTCCAAAATCGCCAAATGAAGTGATGAAAATGAGAGAAATGAGCAAAAATCCGACTTTAAAATGACCCCTCTGCCTCCTGTAATTTCCACTTCTGCGGAAGAAATCCCGCTTCTGCGGGTTCCGCTTCAGCGGACATAGGACCGCTTTTGCGGAAATGGGCCAAAGAGACTGGGCCGCTTCTGCGGTTCAGAACTCCCTTCTGCGAGTCCGCATAAGCGGAAATAGAACCGCTTCTGCGGTTTGGGCCTACCGCTTCTGCGGTCTTGGGGTCCGCTTCTGCGGCTTCCCCTGGGCCTGGCCCCTTCCGCTTCCGCGATCACAGGACCACTTCTGCGGTCTCGCTTCTGCGGTCCAAGAGCCGCAGAAGCGGTTTTGACAGAAGCAGC
>MU778399.1:109342-123458 GCA_026770625.1 Nicotiana glauca
TTTAAGCTTTCGAAATGAGAATTCTCTTCCCAAATCAACTCTGGACTTCTTGAAATTTAATTCCGACCACGCGCACAAGTCATAATACCTGAAGTGAAGCTGTTCATGGCCTCCGACTGCTGAACGGAGCGCTGTTACTCAAAACGACCGGTCGAGTCGTTACATTTACATCAACCCAATATTTTGGATAGCAAGTCTAGGCACCTGATGCATGTGAGGGTAAGGAAAGGAAGTCAGCGGGAACTATTCTTTTTATCTTATTCTTTGGTCAGGCTGGTAATCCCAACCAAATAAGGTTCAATAGGTAAATCCATCTCAGGAGTAAGCTGCAAGAACAAGGTTTGAGTTAGTGCACTAACTACCTTCTTTTTTCTCGCCTAACGGCTCTATCTCTGAGGTAACCTAGACTAGTAGCAACCGAGGGGGAGACACATTCATGAAAAGTGAGAAGCCCTGCTGTGGGGGACTGACCAACTATGAATAGATCTTACTTAAAATCATTTCATTTGATTTAAGTCATTGATATCACTTTCGGCTCCTCAAGCCTAAACATAGGAAATATCATCTGTACCTTTCGCTAGGAGTATTATACTATCACCAACATAAGAAGGTCAAATAGGTTATGTGCCTAGAGACAAGTATCATATACCCTACTTGCTCAGGTCATCTCATTGTAGTGTCATACGAATCGACTCAGCTATGCTAGCTAATAATAGCACAAAATAGTACTCTATTCAGGGAGAGCACTCTGTCGTAGTCTATACCACAAAGTGGCCATCTACGCCTACATCAACACATGTAGTTCATGACGACAAACACAATATATCCGAAAATCTCGGTGAACAAAAATAACTCCCAAAATATTTGATACCTCGAAAATAAATTCATAGCATATTGGCTTTAAAGGATATATTTTTATCAGATCATAGCATTTATAGAAAATATAAATTATTTGAACAAAATTAAATAAATAAACTTTTACATGTTAAATCATTTAACAATTTAACATTAATCTTTAAAAGATACCACAAGAATTATTCTACTCATTAATTTCCAAAAGAAATACTTTGCATGAAAATCTATCTTTAGTACTCAAATATGTATACTGTTGTCAATACGTAAGTTTTGATAAAAACTTATAACATTTATCTTGAGTGTCATTTTGCCAGCAAGATTTAAAATAAGATTTTATAAAACAACATGGTATTATATATTCAACATAATAATTTAGTACATGAAGACATCCGTACTTGTTTGTCCCCACAAACACGAAAGCATATTTGACAACAACTTAAGCATTAACTCGAAACATGCTTTTAGAGAAAATCTCTGAAGAAGAGTAAGTTTTAATCAACTTACCTCGCTTTCGCTTTATTAAGATTCACAAGCATTAAATCATCTCCCGTCATTCCAACCATGATTCAAATGCTCAAGAATCACCCTCAAGCTGATATCCACAATTAGATATTTTAATTACATCAAAATATAACCTAAAATATTGATCAATATCCATTTATGGATCATAAGTTAACTAGAACCTGCAGTTACTCAAATCGCCGAATCGGTTCACTTACTAGCATATTCAACCCCACTCTTACTAATTAATACCCATTTGAAGTCATCAATGATACTACATTAATTCTCCAATACCGCCAAATTAATATCGGCATCTTCATTAACCAACATTTCCAAAATATTCAATTTGGTGATTAATTAGTTGAACACTTTCAATTTAGCTAGAAAAGGATTCTATAGGTTTATCGCATCCTTTAATTTCATTTCTAAGAATTCTCTTCATCTTCCCCATTCTCAAAAACAATACTCATACCATGAACTAGTGTTTGTGAATCCAATTATTCAACCATAACAGCTTGAAACAAATATTATAACTACTCTCACCGACACATAAGAAATGAGTTTGAAGCATTAGGATTACCTTCTTGAAGCTTTTCTTAAAAATCTAATGTTTTGAAAATTTGGTGTTCTTGAACAACTTGCATGATTTCTAGTAATTTCAAATGATGAAAGATGTTAATACTAGTGTTAATAGGATGTTATTAACTTAAAATATCCATTAAAACTCACCTTGCATTCTTAAGTTGTCTCAAAGGTCACATCCACCATGAAAGCACCAAATCCTAGCTCCTCTCACCCGACCTTCTACTTATAGGCCCAAAGTTTTGGGTTTCGGATGCGGTCCCGGATGCTTCACATCCCCACTTTACTCCTCTTCGAAGCTCGGACGCGGACCTGGACGCTATGGCAGCACTTCACTGCCAGCCTTTGGTAATTTGACCATAACTTCTTATAAGAGTGTCCAAATGACAAACGGTTTGAAGCGTTAGAAACTAGATTAAAATATCTTTCATTTGATAGATTTTTCATCATATACTCCTTATATTTATGAGATATTCTCGTCCAAAGTTAGATCTTGTGCATAACTTTAGTCTAAAATGAAATTTCCAACTTGATTTGTCCAAGGGCTCTCCTTATGCCCTATATCACTTCAAATACACCTCATACACATATTATCATATCTAATTAATATACATCATATTAGTAGGCATCGTTTGCACGTAAAATAATGTAATTAGCACATATCAACTTTCTTAATAGTGCTTAAGTATTCAAAATTTTCCGGGGTGCTACATTCTCCCCCACTTAAGAATATTCGTCCTCGAATGTTTTACAAGTCACTTCTAAGCATAGAGTTACCATCCTTTTATCTCCACCCATTATGCTTAGGCACTTATGACTACATGGTTCTTATACTTCCTTTCCAAAATCTCAACTTAATTATGGCCCTCACAATTTTGCTATCTTTACAAATTCTTAAAAATTTCGGCAGAATTTCCCCTATATCTAGGACTATCCAAAAACTTTAACCTATCCAGAACAAGCCCCCACACGGGCACCAATAGCAATATAGTCAACAAGTATACATATAGAATATGATGAACTCTTTAGGCCCCACGCGGCCTTACATATACTATAAGTGCATCAAATATGTACTTTTGTACTTTGAGTATTTACATCCCTACACACTGCGCAATATTAATAATAGCCACTCGACATAGTACCCATATCACAACTGAACATATGTGTAGTGTCTCATCTTGAATACGTCAACTTGTACCTAAAAAGTATCTTCAAGTAAATTAAAATCTCTTTATGATTTGAACTCTTACAAATTACACCATTTTCTCCCCCCCCTCCCCCCAATATACTTTGTATAATCCGATCTCACTAATCCTAGATCCAAAACTCTTGTCTCACCCAGTACAAGCTGCTCAGGCAATAAGTCACCCCAAACATGACCAAAAGTCTTATATGATGCCACAATGTGCCAATAGGCCACAAACTCGAATGTGATACATAAGAAAAACGAACTCTGGAAGGGACTACTCAAGTCATGCAACTAATATGAAACTTCCTCAGAAAATGGGAAGCAAAACACATAAAATTAGAATATAGGAGACTAAACTCAACATCACACTGTTGCGACGTGCATCCCAATTCAAACAACATACCCGTGGCGTCGTGCCACCTAGTACACACATAAAATCCATATAAGGAGATACATACCGAGCTAGAGTGCTCATTACTACAAAATACCAAACAGCGGCCACAAGCACGCTAAGTGCATCTTACCATTCCTGGGGAGACAGATAGCGCCAGACGCTACAAAACTCAAGCACATCTAAGGTGTGATATATGAGTTGAATCTCGAGAGTCATCTTGCTTACATAATACCTTTGCTACACGGAACCTCAATATATATGACTTTATCAAGCCATTTCAAAACTCACACGACACAATATAGTATTACATGAAATAGCCGACGACGAAATAACATCCAATGCTCGAAATTGCATGAAATCTTCAAAAGAGTTTTTAAACTTCTAATTTTTCAACCAAAGGGCTGAATCACGTCAAATCAGTCATGTTTCTCACCAAATTTTACAGATAAGGTATAAATATCATAACGGATCTGTATCGAGCTCGGAACCAGAATACGGGCCCTATACCAACAAGATCAAATTCTTAAAATTATTAAACTTTTAGTATTTTCAATTTCCTTCAAAAATTGATCGGGCTAGGGACCTCGAAAATATTTCTGGGCATACGCCCAGGTCCTATATTTTTATATGTACCCTCCAGGACCATCAAAACACGGGTCAGGTTCCGAGCCCGTTTACCCAATACGTTGATCGAAGTCAACTAAAATAAACTTTTAAGCCAAAATTTATTATTTTACTCAATTTCCACATAAAGGCTTTCCGAAAACGCGCCCGGAATGCGCATACAAATCGAGGAGGAATAAAATAAGGTTTTGGGCCTCGGAATATGGAATCGAGTTTTAAAATATAAGATGACCCTTTGGGTCATCACATTTCTCCACCTCCAAAACAACCATTTATCCTCAAACGGATATAGAAAAGTACCTGAGCCAGAGAAAAGATGTGGAGATCTACCCTATATATCGGACACAAACTCCCAGGTAGCTGCCTCAACAGGCTGACCTCTCGATTGCACACAAACAGAAGGATAACTCTTCGATCTCAACTGATGAACCTGCTGGTCTAGAATAGCTACTAGCTCCTCCTTGTTGGTCAAATCCTTGTCCAACTAGATAGTGCTGAAATCTAATAACACGTGGGATGGATCGTCATGATACTTCCGAAATATGGACACATGAAACACTGGATGTATTGCTAATAAGCTTGGTGGCATCGCAAGTCTGTAGGCCGCCTCTCCCACTTGATCAAGAATCTCTAAAGGCCCGATGAACCTAGGGCTTAACTTGCCCTTTTTTTCGAACCGCATCACACCCTTCATGGGTGACACCCGTAGCAACACTCTCTCTCTGACCATGAATGCCACATCATGAACCTTACAATCGGCATAAATCTTTTGTATGGACTGGGCTATACGAAGTCTATTATGAATGATCTTAGCCTTATCCAAGGCATCCTGCACTAAATCTATACCTAATAATCGAGCTTCTCCCGACTCAAACCACCCAACCGGCGATCGACAACGTCTACAATACAATGCTTTATATGGAGCCATCTGGATACTCGACTGATAACTGTTGTTGTAGGCAAAATCTACTAACGGTAAAAACTGATCCCAAGAATATCCAAAGTCAATGACACAGGGGCGGAGCATATCTTCCAAAATCTGAATAGTACGCTTGGACTGTCTGTCCATCTGAAGATGAAAGGTTGTGCTCAACTCGACCCGCGTACCCAATTGATGTTGTACTGTCCTCTATAAATGTGAGGTAAACTACATACTTTGATCAGAAATGATAGACATGGTCACACCATGAAAACGAACGATCTCGCAGATATAAATCTCTGCCAATCGCTCTGAAGAATAAGAAATTGCCACATGAATGAAATATTGACTTAGTTAGTGTATCCACAATAACCCATACTGCGTCGAACTTCCTTTGAGCCTGTGAGAGTCCAACAACGAAATCCATAGTGATATGCTCACACTTCCACTCAAGAATCTCAATTTTCTGAAGCAAACCACCAGGTCTCTAATGCTCGTACTTTACTTGCTGACAATTCAAACAACGAGCTACATATGCAACAATATCCTTCTTCATTCTCCTCCACCAATAATATTGCAGCAAGTCCTGATACATCTTAGCGGTGCTCGGATGAATAGAATAACAGGAACTATGGGCGTGCTCTAGAATTAAATCACAAAGTCCATCCATATTAAGCACACAAACACGACCCTGCATCCTCAAAACTCCATCATCTCCAACCGTAACCTGCTTGGCATCACCGTGCCGCAATGTGTCCCTAATGATAAACAAATGAGGATTGTCATACTATCGCTCCCTAATATACTCAAACAAGGAAGATCGAGAGACAGTACAAGCTAGAACACGGCCAGGCTCAGAAACATCCGACCTCACAAACTGATTGGCCAAAGCTTGAACATCTAAAGAAAATGGTCTCTCATGGACTGGAATATACGCAAGGCTGCCCATACTAGCTGACTTCCTACTCTAATCACCGGCCACCACATTGGCATTCCCGGGATGATACAAGATGGTGGTATCATAGTCCTTTAATAGCTCCAACCTTCTTCTCTACCTCAAATTGAGCTCCTGCTACTTGAATAAGTACTATAAACACTTATTATCCCTGAACACCTCACACGACACGCCATATAGATAGTGCCACCAAATCTTCAGTGTGTGAACAATGGCTGCTAGCTCCAAGTCATGAACTGGATAATTCTTCTCGTGACTCTTCGACTGCTGCAAAACATATGCAATAACCTTGCCACCCTATATCAATACTACACCAAGTCCAATACAAGATACGTCACAATATACTATATGTGGCCCTGAACCTATGGGCAACACTAACACTGGCGTGGTAATTAGAGCATTCTTGAGCTTTTGGAAGCTCACCTCACACTTGTCTGACCACCTAAACGGGGTACCCTTCTGGGTCAACTTGGTCATCGGGGCTGCTATAGATGAAAACCCCTCTACAAACCATCGATAATAGCACGCCAAACCCAAGAAACTCCAGATCTCTATAGCTGATGTGGGTCTAGGCCAGCCCTTGACTGCCTCAATCTTCTTAGGATCCACTTGAATACCCTCTGCTGATACAACGTGACCTAAGAATGCAACTGAACTCAACCAAAACTCACATTTCGAAAACTTAGCATATATTTATTGTCTGTCAGAGTCTGAAGAATGATCCGAAGATGCTGCTCATGCTCCTATCGACTACGGGAGTATATCAAGATATCATGAATGACAACAATCATAAAGGAATTCAAATAGTTTATGAACACTCGATTCATCAAATCCATAAACACTACCCGGGAATTTGTCAGCCCAAATGACATCACTAGGAACTTATAATGCCCATACCGAGTCCGAAAAACTATCTTAGGGACATCAGATTCCCTAATCCTCAACTGATGGTAACCAAATCTCAAATCAATCTTCGAAAACACTCTAGCACCCTGAATCTGATCAAATAAATCATAAATCATCAGCAATGGATACTTGTTTTTTATGGTGACTTTGTTCAACTGCTGGTAATCTATACACATCCTCATTGATCCATCCATATTTTTTACAAACAACACTAGTGCACCCCCGGACGAGACACTAGGTATAATAAAGCCTTTATCAAGCAAATCTTGCAACTGCTCCTTTAATTTTTTCAACTCTAGCGAGTCCATAAGGTATGGCAGAATGGAAATGGGCTGAGTGCCCGGAGCCAAATCAATGCAAAAGTCAATATCCCTATCAAATTGAATCCCCTGCAGGTCAACCAGAAATACCTCTGGGAACTCACGAACAACTAGTACCGAATCCATGAAGGAACATCTGTGCTAGAATCGCGAACATAAGCCAAGTAAGCTAAGAACCCCTTCTTGACCATATGTCTAACCTTCATATAAGATATAACCCTACTGGAAGAATGGCCAACAGTCCCTCTCCACTCTAATTGAGGCAATCCTGACAAGGCTAAGGTCACTGTCTTGGCGTGATAGCCAATCCATATCCAAAATTATATCAAAATCGACCATATCAAGAAGCAAAATATCTATGCGAGTCTCAAGACCTTCTATGATGACCACACATAAATGATAGACACGATCTACAATGATAGAATCTCCCATAGGTATGGACACATGTACGTAAGCACTCAAAGAATCACAAGGCACAACTAAATATGAAGCAAAGTAAGATACATACGAATAAGTAGATCCCAAGTCAAATAATACTAAGGCATCCCTACTGTAAACTGAAACTGAACATGTGATAACAACATCGAATGACTAAGCCTCAAGCCTGGCTGGAAATGCAAATCATCGGGGTTAGGCCCCACTACTCTGAACTATATCTCGAGGATGGGCCTATCTGGCTGGTCTCCACCTCTAGCAGCCTAACCTCCACCTCTAATACCTCGACCTCCACCTCTAGATGTCTAACCCCTATACCTACCTGCCTGAGCTGGCGGTGGAACACCCGGTGCCGGGACCATGGCATGAGAACCTTGTTGTTGAGAATTTCTTGATGCTCGAGGGCAATACCTAGCAATATGCCTCTGATCGCAACAAGTATAACAAGAACTCGGCTACTGAGACTGCTGACCCTGACAGTCTGGGTAACTACCCTGAAAACTCTAGAGTAGAGGTGCACTGATTAGGATCTGGTGGTACACTGTAGGCTAGTTGATCAGAATACTTCACATGAGAGCCACGACCACCCGAACCCTCTCGAGGGCAATACCTAGCAATATGCCTCTGATCGCCACAAGTATAATAAGAACTCGGCTACTGAGACTACTGACCCTGAGAGTCTGGGTAACCACCCTAAAAACTCTAGAGTGGAGGTGCACTGATTAGGATCTGGTGGTGAACTGTAGGCAAGTTGATCAAAATACTTCACATGAGAGACACGGCCACCCGAAGCACCGTTAGAAGCTTGAAGTGCTAAATGAAATGACCTGGGAGAATGGCCTCTACCAAAAGAATCCCTGCCTCCAGATGAGGCACCACTAAACCCACCAGAGTGACGAGGCCTCTTGTAAGACCCCTGACCACTCCCCTAAGATAAAACTATCTCAACTCGTCTAGCCACATTGGTTGTATCCTGGAAAAAAATCGATGTCCCTATTTCCTTAGCCATCTGCAATCTGATAGAGTGAGCGAGTCCCTCAATAAATGTCCTCACTCTCCCTCTCTCTTGGTAGGAAGTATAAGAAGAGCATAACTAACCAAATCAACAAACCTAGTCTCGTACTGAGTGATAGTCATAGAACACTTCTAAAGATGCTCGAACTACCTACGATAGTCCTCTCTCTGAGTGATAGGAAGGAACTTCGCGAGAAATAGTTGAGAGAATTGGTCCCAAGTCAAGGTAGGCGACCTAGCTAGTCTAGTCAACATAAAATCATTCCACTATCTCTTGGCGGACCCTATCATCTAGAATATAACAAAGTTTATCCCATTGGTCTCCATTATCCCCATGTTCTGCAACACCTAATGGCAGCGATCAAGATAATCATATGGGTCCTTGGAAGCTACCCCACTGTAATGAACCGGGAAAAGCTTGGTGAATTTGTACAACCTTATCAAAGCCTTAGAAGATATAATTGATCTACTAGCGCCTGAGCCGCAATAACTGGCTGAGCTGCTGGAGTCTGATACTGAGGAGCCATCTACTCCGGAGTGTGGATAGAGGGAGTCTGGGCTCCTCCCCATCCTTAGAGATGGCTGGTGCTACAGGAAATGTGCCAGTCTGAGCTACACTCTCCATAAGGCACACTAGACATACCTAAGCATCCTGAAGTACCAGGGTAGCGATGAACCACTTAGGAACCTAAGTTGGCCCTGCCAGAATGGTCTGGACCGGAACCTCATCATCAAACTCCACATGAGGCTCCGCTATTGGTGCTATTGCTCGAGCTCTAGGCTGAGCCTAGCCCCTGCCTTGGCCTCTAGAACAGCCTCGGTCTCGTCCTCTACCCCTCATAGGAGCTGCCACTAGGGGCTCGAGCTGCTGATCAGCTGATGAAGCGGTATGTGTTCTCTCTATCTGTGAAAGGACGAGAGTAGAAAGTTCAATTAGCACTGAGAGATCAAATTGCACAACAGAGAAGAATAGAAGTGAAATTGTTCCTAAACTCTGTAGCTTCTGGAGGATAAGCACAGATGTCTACATACCGATCCACCAGACTCTACCTAGATTATTCGTGAATTACGACACCTAGGCAACCTAGTGCTCTGATATCAACTTGTCACGACCCGAATTTTCCACCATTGGGATCGTGATGGCGACTAACCTTTCAGTTGCTAGGCAAGCCAAGATATGGAAATTAAATATGCTAACCTGTTAAGCAATTTACTATATGACAATAATTTAAAACAACACCAACTAATAAAGTGTGAAAGTTTATAATTACCCAAAAACTTATACACGACTACCCAAAAACTGGTGCCATAATTCACGAACTTCTAAGAGTCACTACAAATACCGTCTGAAAGAAAATACAACTATCTTTGAATTAAAGTAAAAATAGTAAACTAGGAAAACTGGAAGGGGACTCCAGGGTCTGCGAACGCCGGCAGATCTACCTTGGGTCTCCTGTTGGACTGAAGGAAGCAACCCAACTCTGATCAACACAGTCCAGTATCGAAATCTGCACAAAAAGTGCAGAGTATGGTATTAGTACAATCGGTCCCATGTACTGGTAAGTGCCGAGTCTAACCTCGGCGAAGTAGTGACGAGGCTAGGACACGACAATAACACGAACTTGTGCTGTTAAATCAAATATGAGAAAGTAACAACAATTGGAAATTAAGCAACTAATAATGGGAAGGGGAAAAACATGCTGAGGGGAATATCAAATCCTGAAAATAGTATAGTAATAAACGCAGTAAATAACATACTTTGCACCAACGAAAGTAATGACATAGAAAACCAGTGCACGATATCACCTTTCATGTTTTTACTCTTATCCTCACAATACAAAATAATAGAAATGGCATGGCATCACCTTTCGTGCATTAGCTCTCTCATAACATGGCACGGTGTCACCTTCGTGCATTTACTCTCTCATAATATGGCATGACATCACCCTTTGTGCATTAACTATCTCATAATATGAAATGGCATCACCCTTCATGCATTAACTCTCTCATAATATGGCACGGCATCACCCTTCGTGCATTATCACTCACTCACAAAACATTGCACGACATCACCTTTTGTAATTTAACACTCTCCCTCACCAAGATAATCAACAATAATAACAGGAAGGTAGAAATATCACGAACCGTCCTTACTTCAACATTTAATTCCACAATACCAGCCTCAACTCTGAGTTAATACTCAATTAGTACCAAATTTTATAAAACATGATAAGAGTTTCCCCAGCACATGGAATAACAAGTCTAAACATAAAATATATGATCAAAGAATACAACAGCTACAAGAATGAGACTAACTCACATGCTATGACTCGAAAACACCTTATCTATACATTGTAATCCATATCAAAACATGTAGCAAATAGGAAAATAATACATAATCCCTCAAGCCAGGGTTAGACCCGACACTTACCTCGCCTCTATGGGCCACTCAAAGCTCAATAACAGCTTTTCCCTTTACAGAAGCCTCCAGACTAATAGAATCTAACAAATTACCAACCAAACGATTCAATTTAAGCCTTACGAACTAGCCATGATACCAAGGAATTAAATTTAGATCATTTTTGAAAAAGTCAACAAAAGTCAACACTCGAGCCCGTTTGGTCCAAATTTAAAATTCGGACCAAAGCCTGAGTACACATTCACCCCCGAGCCTGGATATACAATTGGTTTTGGAATCCGACCTCAATTTGAGGTCTAAATCCCCAAATTTTGAAATTTCTATGTTCTACCCAAAATTTCCAATTCCACCATGAAAACCCTAGATTCTAAGATAAAATCTCGTAAAAAGAAGTAAAAGTGTGAAAAAAATGAGTTAAGAGTCACTTACTTATGATTTGGGGAAGAAGAAATGTTTGGAAATTCGCCTCTTATGTTTTAGGGTTTGAAAAATTGAAAAATGAATGAAAAATTCCGTTTATATAGCACCCCTCTAATCTATGCTATGCGGTCCGCGAGATTTCAAGTTCGGTCGCGATACTCCCACCATGGTCCGTGATATTATAGGTGCAAACCTGAGCCTTACCCTACCGCGGTTGCAAAGTCCCTATCGCGGCCGCGATCTGCGAATTTCACTTCGCGACTACACTCCTAGGATATTAGACCTATAATCTCTGTAACTGTCCAACACCAGGTCTTTTTTTCTAAGTCTAAAACATCTTGTAGCCTACCTGATACTCACCCGAGCCCTCGAGACTCCAAACCAAACATGCACACAAGTCTTAAAATATCATATGAACTTGCTCAGATGATCAAATCGCAAAAATAACAACTAGAACTACGAATTCAACACCAAATTGCATGAAATCTTCAAGAGAATTCTAAAACATCTAACTTTTCATTCAAAGATCCAAATCACGTCAAATTAGTCCCGTTTCTCACCAAATTTTTCAGATAAGGTATAACTATCATAACAAATCTATACCGAGCTCCAGAACCAGAATACGGACCCGATACCAACAAAATCAAACTCTTTAAATTATAGAACTTCCAGTCTTTTTAATTTCCTTCAAAAATTCATTTCTCAAGTTAGGGACCTCGTACTTCGATGTCGGGCATATGCCCAAGTCCTATATTTTTATATGGATCCACCACGACCGTCAAAATATAGGTCCAGGTCCGTTTACCCAAAACATTGACTAAAGTCAACTTAAATCAATATTTTAAGCCAAAAATTATTTTTTTTCTCAATTGCCACATAAAGGCATTCCGGAAACACGGCCGGATTGCGCATGCAAATTGAGGAGGAATAAAATTAGGTTTTAAAGGCCTCAAAACATGGAATCACCCTTTGGGTCATCACAATTTGATACCTCAAAAATAGATTCATAGTATAGTAGCTTCAAATGATCTATTTTTATCAAATAATAGCATTTAGAGAAAATATAAATTATTTGAACAAAATTAAACAAATAACCTTTTACATGTTAAAGCCTTTTGTAATTTAACATCAATCTTTAAAAGATACTACAAGTGTTATTCTACTTATTAATTTTCAAAAAAAATACTTTTCATGAAAATCTATCTTAAGTACTCAAATATGTATACTCTGGTCAATAAGTAAGTTTTGATAAAAACTTACAACATTTACCTTGAGTGTCATTTTGCCAACAAGATTTATAAAACATCATGGCACTATATATTCAACATAATAATTTAGTACAAGGAGACATCCGTACTTGTTTGTCCCCACAAGCACAAAATCATATTTGTAAATAACTTAAGCATCAACTCGAAACACGATTTAAGAGAAAATCCCTCAAGAAGAGTAGATTTTAATCAACTTACCTCGCTTTCACTTTATTAACATTCACAATATTTAAATCATCTTCCATCGTTCCAACCATGATTCAAATGCTCAAGAATCACTATCAAGCCGATATCCACAATTAGATATTTCAATTACATCAAAATATAACCTAAAATATTGATCAATATCCATTTATGGCTCATAAGTTAACTAGAAACCTGCAATTACTCAAATCGCCGAATTCGTTCACTTACTAGCATATTCAACTCCACTCTTGCTAATTAATACCCATTTGAAGTCATCAATGATACTATATTAATTCTCCAATACCGCCAAATTAATACTCATCATCTTCATTAACTAATATTTTCAAAATATTCAATTTGGTGATTACTTAGTTGAACACTTTCAATTTAGCTAGGAAAAGATTCCATAAGTTTATCGCAACCTTTAATTTCATTTCTAAGAACACTCTTCATCTTTCCCATTTCTCAAAAACACTACTCATGACATGAACTAGGGTTTGTTAATTTAATTATCCAACCATAACAACTTGAAACAAATATTATAACTACTCTCACTGACTCATAAAAAATGAGTTTGAAGCATTAGGATTACCTTCTTGAAGCTTTTCCTCAAGAATCCAATGTTTTGAAAATTTGGCATTCTTGAATAACTTGCAAGATTTCTAGTAATTTCAAATGATGAAAGATGTTAATACTAGTGTTAATAGGATGTTATTAGTTTAAAATATCCAATAAAACTCACCTTGTATTCTTAAGTTGTCCCGAAGGTCGAATCCACCATGAAAACACCAAATCCTAGCTCCTCTCACCCGAACTTGTACTTAAGGGCCCAAATGTATGGGTTTCGGATGCGGCCCCGAATGCTTCATATCCCCAATTCACTCCTCTTCGAAGCTCAGATGCAAACCCGGACGCTATGGCAGTACTTCATTGCCAGATTTTGGTAATTTGACCATAACTTCTTGTAGGGGTTTTCAAATGACAAACGGTTTGAATATTTAGAAACTAGACTCAAATATCTTTAATTGGATAGGTTGTCCATCACATAAATCCTTATAATATATATATATATATATATATATATATATATATATATATATATATATATATATATATATATATATATATA